>APFE030053097.1:128465-203908 GCA_000404065.3 Pinus taeda | reverse complement strand
TTTATGCAGAGAAAAGTTTATTTCATGTGGAGAAAAGTTCACGGAATTTTATGCAGATAAAAGTTTATTTCATGTAGATAAAAGTTCACGGACTTTTATGCAGAGAAAAGTTTATTTCATGTGGAGAAAATTTCACGGAATTTTATGTAGAGAAAAGTTTATTTCATGTAGAGAAAAGTTCACGGACTTTTATGCAGAGAAAAATTTATTTCATGTGGTGAAAAGTTCACGCACTTTCATGGTTGGTTCATGGTATTAGTCCGATAGTTTTTGATCCTATGGTTTTGTTCCGTGGTATTGCATCCAAAAGTGTTGATCCCAAGTATTGGGTCTGTGGTATTGTGTTAATATGGTTTTGGACCGTGGTATTGTGAAAGGCCTAAGACTATAAAAGAGGAAGGAGATCATTTGGCAAAGCATCATCTGAATTATTGAATATCTGATAAAGTGCTAGATCTGGAATACTGTGATTGGGTTATGGTGCAGATCTAGATCTGAGCAATGAGGGATCTCACCGGTTGAGGGAGAACAAGATCTAAGGATAGATCAGGATCAAATGGTTTGAAATGGTTTGATTATGCTTATTCTAGATTTGTATACTGACGCTTGTAATGATCTGATCTGGGTATAACTTAAGTTTGAAATCGCTGCAAGTCATGTTTGAATATTTATAGATCTGTATGCGGGTTGGCTTTGGTGTAAGCATGTATGTATGCAGGTTTGGTTCATTGTAGTAGTGTATACAATTTGAGCTATGATATTTGAAGTCACGGGTGGTTCTGGTTGTTGATGGGTTCTGATGACAGTTTAAAGGTGTCATTATTCTGCATATCATGTTTGGTTAATTGTGTTTAGCTTCATTATTGATGGATGAGAACTAATATTGGATCAGGATCATATTTATGTGATCTGATGGACTAGATCTGGGTGCTAACACATATATTATCCCTGTATATCTATTGATCTGGTGTTTGGTTGATTCAGAAGATTGATTGATTATGTGCTTCAATGATATTAATAGGTCCAGTATGAAAATTGGATGAAACGTGGCCATTCAGATTATGTGTTGTACTTCAAGATTATCCAGTCTGAAAATGTATGAAACGTGGTACCTGGAGGAGAGAAGATTGTAGGCCGGCGCCTACGTACTAGTATCTTAGCTAGTACAAGAACTATGGGGGTTGTAGCTCCCTTCCAGGAGAGATTGGAGAACGAGAGAGGGTTGTAGCTCTCTGCAGGTAGAAGCTTGCGTACTGGTATAAGACTGCACCAGTACAGAAATATTGTAAAAGGATTTTCTTATTAAGGAGAAGATTGAGATGACTTGCAGTAGGTGGTTTTTCTCCCACATTGGTTTTCCACCTTATATCATGGTGTTCATGTGTGTTGCTTATGTGTGATGATCTGTTCTATTTATTACTGCACCTGTTTACTGTTAATATGTTGATAATGTTCTAATGCACTCATTAAGGATCAACTAATTGAATCATAAGAAGTTGTGGAAGTAGCATATATGAATCTGAATATGGAAATGAAAAAGTTATATTGATGTGATAATACTGATTCACCACCCCCCCCTCTCAGTATTATTTCCAACATATTTCACATTCATCCATAATAAAAAGTCGAACATTTTTTAGATTCAAATATTTCTCTTTTATTGCAGTATCCTTCCAAGGGTTCCAACAACTATATGGGGGCATTCATTTTTTAGTAATGATTTATTTTTTTAAAAAAATTCACCCTCGTAGAATACAACCACTTTCAATTCTGTCAAGTAGGTGATAAATCTCTCGAATTCATGGCATATCTACAAAACAAAAATTCAAAACTCCCAATCGATATATATATATATATATATATAGACCAATCGATATATGTGTGTGTGTGTGTGTGTGTGTGTGTGTGTATAGACACCATGCATGGGTAATTAAGCAATAAACCATTGGTGAAATCAATGTGAAAACCTTTTTTCATAAAGTTATTAAATCATATTTATTCTTCAAAATACCTGATATGTCAATTCTCTAGAGTGACACAAGACAAGAGAAACAAATTTTCCTACAATAGGTTCAATCTCCTGTAGTGTTGAAAGTACAAAAACAATAGTCTTCCCCATTCCAGACTTTACTTGGAAAATTAGATCCATCCCAAGGATTTCCTGGGGAATACACGTGTGTTGTCCTAAGAGAACCAAACAAAATAAAGTTACAATGTCCGTTAGGGCTTACATTCATTATTGTTTGATGCATAATTATTTAAGATAGCCATCATTATGCTCCAACTTGGTGCAAGTAAACTACTTGCACGCATCATCAAATGAACTTTTTAGATCATAGAAAACATCAACTTACAAATGTTTTCCACAAAGCCTTTACAAAGGATTTATTTCTTATTTTGATACACCAGAATGTTGGGTACATTTTGTATGTAGAACACTTCAATATATTACATTCACAACACCAAACACCAACTCTTCCTACAAAATTAAATAAATTTATATTTCCCATCTTTACGATGTTCGACACAAAAAACACAACAAGAGTTCTAACAATAGAGCACATTATACCAAATTAGAGGCCTAAAAAATTGGTACGATATGTTACTTTAAATTCATTCTAAACAAAAGAGAGAAATTGTTACAACATCTCTACTATAACGCATCTATCTTTGGCATAGAGCAACAATTTATGGAGATTTATTTTCCTATTACACTTAAGGAATACTTTTGATTAGAGACCCAAAAAAGGAATACAAAAAAAATAACAATAAACAATGCAATCTCAAGTCAACTTAGAAGGGTTGTATGGCAACATATTATTTGTGAAATTTAGATTATAAATTTAGTTTAATTAAACTACATTGGTTTAAACACAATCTAAAATTTTTAGCAAGCAACAATTTCATTTGCCAAACTATTGTCAAAACAATATACAAAGATAGCATGAAATAGTTTTGTTGGAAATGCACAAATCTATACTCATGTACGTAATATTGTATTCATAGCACACCCATTTCCTTGGATTACATTGTGATTAAATCAACACAATGCCTCTTTTCAAACTCACTCTCTTAACTAGAACTTAACAAGTATTTTAAATATAGTTACGTACAAAATTTATCATAAATGAGAATCTAATAATTGTTAAACAACCTTATAAAAAATGAGATAAGTTTGGAGAATCTCCATGACATGGTTCCTTGCTTTAGGTTTCATAAATCAAGTTGCATAAATATCTTCATGTGATCATTCTCGAGCAGTTTTTCCACTCTATTCTATTTGGATAAGGATGAGCTATCATCTCACCACATCCTATCTTCAAATTTGTATACTTTGTATAGTTTGGTTTGACTAGAAATAAAGATTTCACCAACCATAACAACTAAAATTATCTCTGAGGATTATTATTTGTATGCTTTGTATAGTTTGGTTTGAATAGAAACAAAGTTTTCACTAACCATAACATCTAAAATTATCTTTAAGGATTGAATCCACAAGTGTCATTTATAAGTCAACATTTCGAGTCACAAACTGGAGTCATCACCAGGACATGATTGTCGAGAGAAGGCAGCGGAAAATGAATGAATGAATAAATTGAGAAAAATACTAATAAGAAAGGAGAAAAAAAAAGAAGGAATGAGTTGACAATTAGGAAATTAAAAGAGAACACTGAAAAGAAAGAAATAGAAGAGTAAAAAAATAGAAATAAAGAAGATAGAAAAGAAATAAAAAGGGAGCAAGAGAAAGGTAAAAAAATAGAAAAAGGAAATAAGAAATAGTAATAAAATAATAAAAATAAATAAACAAAAATATAAAAAGTAAAATAAAATACAATAAAATAATAAAAGTAAAATGCAATAAAATAATAAAACAAGGAAAAAGCAAACTCAATAATAATTTAAGTAAAATAGAGTAAATTAGGTGAAACAAGATTAAATAGACAAAAGAAAAGTAAAATAAATTAAATTAAAAATAAAATAATAAAATATAAATATAATTATAAATGAAAAATCAAAGAAAAAAGAGGGAAAATGGAGGGGAGAGGGAAGTAGGAAAGTAATGAGAGAGGAAGAAGAAACAAACTAAAGAAAAGGAAAGAGAAATAAAGAAAGGGAGGAAGAAAAAAAGAAAAAGAAGGGGGGTGTGAACGAAGGGGAAGCTCAAAGCATGAGAAACAAGAAGAGAAAGGGGAAAATGGTGTTAAACGTGAGAGAGTAAATGAGTCAAGTTGTTACTAACCTCAACACCCCTATCCCTGTTTAGATTGTTGGGATGTTTGATGATCTATAAATCATTTCTAAACATATGCTTGAAATAGTGATCTTCTTTCATGATGATTTCCATATCTTCAACGCACAAGTGGTGTTTCATTTTGAATGAGTGTTCAACCAAGGCAAAGGGGTGAATTCTTCTTTCTTTATGTCTGCCCTGTGTTCCTTGAGTCTTATTTTGAATGAACGACTAGTCTCTCCAAAGTAGCATTTTCCACAAGAGAAGTTAATCTTATAAACCCCTTTGCACTGAAATTGGTCAACCTTATCCTTAACAAATCTCATTTCATGACAGATGGTTTCCAAGGGCTTGAATGATGTAAAAAAACATTTTCTTTTAAAATTATCTTTGCAGATAGTTGAAAATGTTTTAACCTTTCAAAGCACTAGATTGACCAGGAATTGTATTTGTTTTATTCTTTGTAGCAACCAAAGAATTTATATATGCATTCAGAGAGAGAAAATTACATCGCTAATCCTAACAACTTGGAATTCCAATGCTTATTCTTTCATGAAGTTTGTTATTAAACAAGGATATACTTTTCTTTATTTCTTTACATTGACTTACAACTTGAATTCAAAGTGAATTTTTCTTTATGACCTTTTTTATCTATGCAATAATTTGAGTCTTATTTGGTATTTCCATAGCCCTTAATTCATTTCCAGTATGGTCACTTAAATACTTGATATCTGGTTTTCCTTTGAAATCTTATAACTCAACTCATCTTTAACTTTTTCTATGGCTAGTTCAGCTTTAATGAGTAGATCCTTTTGCTCTACAATAATACCAACATATCCCCATATAGTTTTCACTTCTTATAATATTTCGTCCCATATAAGTCACTTTCCTATGTTAAAGGCACATCTCCTTTCAATTTTCTTTTCAATTTGTCTATATCTTCCAATGCTCAATAATTGTTAGCTTTTGGGTTGTTTTTATTTTCTTCTACAAACCTTATTGATTATTTCCTCGTGTTGACATTGTATAATCTTCTAATTTTTGCTCATTTCCATTTCGGTTAGCTTAAAGTGTGAAAAAGTATTAGCTAGCTTCTCTGAAGGATCTTGGGGAGTCTCGACATCTCTAGAAATGAAAGAGGAAGCTATGCAAACATGGATTTTTTGCAATGCTCCAGATCTTGAATATTCTTTTGTGATTTTACAATCTCATTATTCCTCTCCACAAGTTTTTTTAGTAACTTCTCTTTCTCTTTCCATACTTGGAGGATTTCGAAGGTCTGAACATGTTATGACATTGGCATTTTCAACTTCCTTTTTAAGACTTGTGTTTCTACCTCTTGCTCCTATTGGATAGTTTTAATGGCTTCCATGTCTACAAGGTCAACTCCCAGCTTTACTATTAGTTCCTTGTATTTCTCCAACTACATTTGTTTGGCTCTAAACCTGACATTTTCCTACTTCAATTGATATGAAACTTTATGAAGCAATTTCTTCTCTTTTGAAATAGTCAGAGCACTTTTATTAAGATCATAATAAATCGTTTCGCCAGTTTTACTATGTAAATTAATTTTGTCAAGCAAATGGATGTGATTTACATTGATGGATGCATTCATGGCCTTGAAGTCTAGGTCATCTTGAATGGATTGAGTAGTAGGACAGATAAGTGATAAGCTCAACTGACTCCTTTACACATCCATTGTTGAGAGCAGTTTGGTTTGATATTCCCAAGCTGATTGTGACCAAAATTGGGTTCTTAGATTTTCCTCTACCTTTTTACTCTTTTCCCTCAATTCTTGATATTTCCCTTGCAGAACTTCTATTTTTGATGGAGAAGTCTTTGTAAACCTTAGAATCACTTCACTAGATGGATTTGTTGACGAATCCAGATTTGAGAACTGTATCTGAAAGGCTGGCTCCTAAGAAGGTGGGTGTCTCAATTGAATATCTAGGATATCCGCTATGTTTCGTCTTCAATTCTAGATATCTTCCCTTCATGATGATCTCTCATTTCAATTTTAGGTTGCTCTAACCTGTCTCTTTTTAAACTTTTCTCCTTCAACATAGGATTTTCCACAGTTATGTTATGTTGTTCCTCTGTTTCTCCTACAACTTTCCCTTGAAACATTCGACCACCCATTTAAAATTCTTTGTTTTCCAATTACTCCATATTTGGTCTACTATCATGAATATAGGGCCTTGAACCAATTTTAACTTTTTTATCTTGGATTACATGGTAGGATCATAATGCCAAATACCCCCTTTGTTAAAATTCATTCCATTCAATAGATTATCCACTTGCTCCAAAGCTTGTATGGTGTTGATGATGAACGGTCCCACTATTTTCTTGAGCTTGAAAGTGTGTTCATTATGCCTAGACATGAAATGAACTTGATCTACATGGCGACTTTGCCTTATGAGCTCCAAAGCAAAAACCCTCATAGGCAAGAAAATTGGAAGCTAATAAGGTGGAACTTCTAGACCATACAACCTGATCTCTATATAATTTTCAAACACAACCCAGTCTCCTACCCTTATGTAAGGACTAAGCCATAGACTTTTTTTAATTTTAGGTAGGATTCTAGGTGGAGGATGATCATTTAAAATAGTAAAGATAATGGACATGAAAGTAAAAAGGTATAGAGAAAAGCCTTGATTTTGATTTTTTCTTCTAATAGTACCAATCCAAGAAAGAATGGATTGTGGTTGTTTTTTCATATTAAGAGTATTCAGGTTTAGATGAATAGACTTTTCCACAAGCAAGTATAAAAATAGATGTACAAGGTAAGAGGAGTATATGAAATATTTAATGTCCTTAAAATTCTTGACCTGGAAGTTGTTGGATTGGGGAAGATATGTTGGAATGCCCATAATAATTCCAAATTTCACCGTTAAACCAAGAAACCCCAAGGCCTTTTCATCTACAATTTCAACCTTGTCTTCCCCAAGTACGCATAGGGTAGTAGACAAAGTTTGTTGGCCAACTTATGAAAAGAGTGTGAGAGGATAATTAATAGCTAGCTGGGGAATTGACACATCTGAAAGCATTTCCTTAGCAGGCCTTCCTTGTCACTTTGAGGTGTAGACTTATAAACGTAGAATAAGGTTTCATCTATGAATTGTTGTATGTTTTCAATGATTGGGAAACAAAAGGAATTTCGAATTAACTCTAAGGTTACTTGAATAAAATTGTGTCCTTGTTTGGAAATGATGGAGTGTCTATGAGGAATATAGGCAAAGCTAAGATAACTTATAAATTCAGGAAAATTATAGACTGGAGGGACAATAATAGAAAATAACCAAGACTGAACAACATTAAACAAATAATTTGACCGACTAAAAATGTATAGGGCTCACTCTCGTAAAAAAAAGTGGGTCGAAAGGGAATTGAGTATCATAATGTTTGATTCTTGGTCTATTAGAGGCATATTATCAAAATTCTAAGACTCTTTGCAATGCAATTGTTTTCTTTTAACCATTTTGAACAAAAAAAAGTAAACATGAATTGTAGGGGAGGGAAGGAACATAGCTACCCGACTATTATTGTGCAAATTAACGCTGACTTAGAAGCTTGGAAGTCACTCTAGATGATTCAAAAAATTGAGTTGTCAACTCGATCACTATCTGGTTGCACAAAAACTTTGTTGCTTTTTTTCCTGGCATACAAAAACCCTTTTTCATTTGAAAAATTGGTTCGTTTTTCTTTTGAATGGCTTGGTTGGGTGACATCATGCTATCGTGGCATTGATGTGGATAGCCACATCAATGTCCGTTAACGGTGACGTCGAATCCTCAGTAGTGTTGATTATTGATTGGTCAGGCTTACTTGGTGATGTATTGATCACGTTCTAGAATTCTGAAAACCAAAAACGATTTTGCAAACCCCCCCTAGTGGTTTCAAGTTGGGTAGGGGGGTCGACATTTAACCTCTATTGTCGATTGACTGATGGGTTTTCTAATTAAAATCACTGAACACGGATCCCCCCTCCCCCCCTCCCTTTAAACTTTGATGGGGCAAGGGGGTCCGTAATATGTCAAATATGATCTCTTGTACAAGCGTTGCTGGATCTGAGCTACAATAAGCACCCCATTTAACTTTAATCTTTTTGGCTTACAACGACCCACTTTTACATAGTTTGGCATTATGAACCATGCTTCAATGAGACATGGATTTTTTTATTCAAGATAAGGGGGATATAAGCCAACAAAATGACCATGAATAATAACAATAACAATTTTGAGTTGATGGTAGGTGAGGATGATGAAGTTACTAGACGTTGAAACTGAGGACATCATGATGTGGTGGTTTTCAATATGTCAATAGGTGCTAATTCTTAATTGGATATAGATAGATGACTAAAACTTAAGAGAAGCCCTCCCTTAAAAACATGCCTTCAATGTACTTAGGATATAATTAATCAATATGTAATTTAGAAGGTTGCATCGTTCACAATGATGAATGGCATGTCATCTCGCACCCGAGGTAAGGGAATATGGAATTTAATGTTACTAATAAGAGATGTGACTAATGCGGGTGGCAGAGATATGAATGGCACATTACATCGATTATAAGGTGGCTCTCAAGGGTTGCTGGCTATTGACCGAAAGAGATGAATAGGAGAAAATTTTCTCCTAGGGGTCACCCACTTTGGTGGGTAACAAGATCTACTTATATGAGTTTGGGGCAACAAGGGGGGGACTATTGTTTGTAGCATGTTTAATTTGATATCCCTGTTGGAAGGTGGTTGACCATTGTAAGTCTATTAATTGTTTGTTAAATCAATCCTATTTTATAATGGTTGCTTATGGAATCTATTGTTGCTTGGGTTCTTTACTATAGTACTTGTGTATTCAACAAAGAGCATCATTGTTTCAAAGATTAATGAATATTGCAATGTTGTTATGAAATACAATTCTTTCATGGTTTAAAGAAAGCCCTAGCTCACAATTGCACCATAAGGGTAATCTCCCCAAGAGGGATATTACACAATAACCCTCTTAGGGAGTGTACCCCTATTATGTGAGCCCTCTTAGGAGGACACCTTAATTGAATTATATATAAATACAACTCACACTCTCATTTGTATTTTTGCATTTTGTATTCTTGTTGACCTAGCATACAAAGTCGTTGATCTAGCATACAAAGTCGTAAAACTAAGGATAGTTTTTGTTTTGGTGTATATCTTGTCATTATTAATTCCTCTTAGGCACACTTGTCACTTATGTTTTAACTGCACCTATCCTTAATTCTTGCACTCTCTTTCTAGCATAAAAGACATATCTCTCTCTACCACACTTGTGAGGAGAATATTTCATATTTTACACAAGATTGGTTCCATTGATTTTCTTATTAACCCTTATAAATCCCAACAAACTGAAGTAATTACAATGTCTTGTTAAATAACTAGCAACCTCAAACTCACAATATCTCTATTTTATGGGAAAATTGCACTTGCATCATTTGTTGAAAGACGTTTGGGAACGACAAAAATGGATCCTTGAAGAGATGTTATTGGCAATTATTTGCAATATAACTCATAATCAGGTACCACCACACTTCACAAGACAATTTCCTATCGTTGAGTTAGCAAGAGCAATAACATCAAGTTCTTGTAACCCATGAGATGTAGATCGGTTGGTTTATGTGGGGTTTAGTCCCCATCAAATCACTAGTTTAAATCTAATGGGAAGCGATTGAGGGTGAGAGCCATCCAACAATGAAGTTGGCACAGCCTAGCAAGGAAAAAAAAACATGATCCTGAAAAAAAAAATTAATTAAAATGACTTTATAATCTTCTACCCATTCATGACACTTAGTCCAGATAACTTTTTTTTTAATTAAAATGACTTTATAATCTTCTACCCATTCATGACACTTAGTCCAGATAACTTTTTTTTTAATTAAAATGACTTTATAATCTTCTACCCATTCATGACACTTAGTCCAGATAACTTTTTATAGAAAATTCTAACCAATGTAAATGAACTTGCAATTTTCCATCATCTCTTTCAACTTGGCTTTTCGAAATTAAAACTTTATTGCAGTTCAATT
Source organism: Pinus taeda (assembly GCA_000404065.3). NCBI lineage: Eukaryota > Viridiplantae > Streptophyta > Pinopsida > Pinales > Pinaceae > Pinus > Pinus taeda. The sequence continues at coordinate 193,626 of APFE030053097.1, read as the reverse complement.
TTTTCAATGTGCTAGCTACAAGGTAAAGCAAGATTGCAGCATAATGAGTTATGGTACCAATGAGTAGGCCATGAGATCTGAGAATCTCAACTTTGAGCTAAGCAGTAAATAACCAGTGCTATATTTATCTCAATCTATTTAGGAGGGCAACAGAAATTAACAGGAATAATATAGCAAGCCGTTGCAGTTGATAACCATTAATATTCCATGCATGTTCACAGCCTACTCGTGTAAATTCTAATAACACTAAAATAAAGGATTAATCGTCCAAATCAATAAAATAGCCACATAAATCATTTCTTTGCTCATCCATAACATGCTGCTGTGTGCGTGTCTTTGACTGTAGAGTAAGAGCGAGAGGAGCAAAGTTGGTGAGTTTGCCATTTTAAAATGGACTATCTGATATTGTGATTAGAGTACAGTGACATAAAAGACTAAGCATTGAGGATTTTGAATAGAATAGAAAATGCCGCCTCTTGGTGATTTGTCTATAGAACTGCTCTCTAGCTTTAGTGGTCTTTATGAAGCATAAAACTATGTTAAAGCAGTATATTATAATGATAACAAAAATTAATAAAAGGATATGATCATATCAACAATGAACTATGACTAGGTGGAAGTAAAATTGGTTGCACCTAACATAGTTGTTAGTTCCCGTCTTATCATCTTTAAGTAAGAATCCAATGCTTCCTTATTTTCATGTTACAAGTCCTTTCATACTTTTGATACATAGGCCCTTTTAGAGTAGAAGATATGACCACATAACAAAACACGTGATATAACATGGATGCATATTAGTTCCCGTCTTAGTGTCTGCTATAAGCTAAGACACTTATAACATGGATATCCTACAAAATTTCTATTATTCGTTTGCGTATTTTAGGTACGATAGAATAAACCCTTTATACTCCACGTTCAAGAGAAAAAATATAATATAAATAATTTGAAGAATAGGCTATTCAAGAAGTTCATGTCATGATGTAACCTGGTGAGTACAAACATCTGGTTTTTTTGCAGAAATGCAACTTCAAATAGGCTAGTCGCAATCTTGTTTATAAGGTTTGAGCACCATTGTTTTAGTATGGCACATGTAAACAGTTATACAAAACAATGAGAAGGCTATCCTGGGCAATCATTGCTATTGCCAATTCCCGATTTAAAAATGACTGCTTTGGTATGAGGTTCATTAAAGGTAAGCAGAAAGGAAATTAAAGGGAGAACCATTCTAGAATTTGTTCCCTCCTTAGAGACTGGTTTGTTGCCAACTTGATCAGAGTTGGAGAAAAGAAAAGTCCTGCCTCATTGAACAAAAGGAAAAGACATATCATGAAGAAGAAATAAAGTGTGTGCATACAGGCAGTCTAGTTCAATCTCCTTGCACTTTTCTATTTTCATTTAAGCTACAGGTTCATACTGGACTGGAGATGTCTTACTCCCTCCCTTACTCTATTTATACATGTTAAAAGTTGTAACTTACAGTTCCACTAATAGGGAACTATTCTGGAATTCATTCCCTTCCTAGAGACTCGTTTGTTGCCAAATTGTTCATAGATGGAAAAAAGGAAAGTCCTGCCTCTCAATGAACTAAAAGAAAAATGCATACCATGAATATGAAATAAAATAAGTGTGTGCATTCAGGCAGTCAATTTCAATCTTCCTACTTCCTCTTTTCAATTTTCATTTAAGCAAGAAGAGATGCCCCGCTCACTCCCTTACTATATTTATACATGAAATGTCATAATTTACAGTTCTGCTGATCCTTAAGTTTTGGTCATTTGTTACATCAATATATTTTCTTTCTTTTCTTCTATCTCTAGCTATTTATGAATGGCTTCAATCACAGTATGCCTGCTACATAGTAGACAGCCAAAGAAGATGACCATGGTTTGATTTTCAAGAATTAAAGGCATTCCCAAATTTCATATTACATGAAATCTCAAAGAACTGGATAAAGTGATCCCATCCGTAGGCTGCAAAGTTCACAAAAATTAGGTTGCAGGCTGTGATGCACTGTATGAGCTATAGCCATTGTCCCCATGGAACTCGAAAGTCTTGCCACCTTTTCTTATGTAAGCAATTGCAGACCAAACCAAACGAAGCAGTAAAATGGTAACAAACACTACACTTCCAAGTGTGCACAACACCTGAAAACAAAGCCAAACAATTTGCAGTAAATAAGACAGTGAACAATCCATTCAATTTAATCTTTTCAATGGCTAATTTCTTTTTTCTGAAAAATAAATCATTTATTTACAGACAAATAGTTACATTAGCAAATGAAAAGGCAGAAGGGTATGGATAATGGAACTTATATCCCCTCAACAATAATAAAGTTGAAATAAAATCAGAATAAGCTATTGCATCTAGAGACTTTGCATCCTTACTCAACAACGAACCTTTGGGAAATGACTACATATGTACTACATTCTGCCACATCGTATAGCAAGCAGTCAAAGAACTTACCTCATTATGAAAAATCAACCTACAATAGATCTTGTAGAGGTTTATAGAGCAAAAATCCTCAAACAATGCCAAACGCCTATGAATTCTTCCAGGAAGAGTAGCATACCACACACTATGAAGCCAACAAACCCACCCATTCTCCTAAAAAGTGGAAACCAAACACACATTGAGGACAAGGGATAGGACATGACTCTGATGCAAAATGGAATATAGCCTTTGAGAATCATATCACAGTAAGGGAAAACCAAAGCTCCACCCCCAATCCCACCAAAATGGTCCTGGCATCACAACTTCATTTTATACACATCCTCCTAAAAGGATGACCCCAACAAACTCTGTGATAGCATGTCAGTTTGAGAGGAGAAAAACATACTCATGTGCCAAAGTATGTCAATCCTTTCAAGAACATGCCACTGAGTCCCATGGGTTCTGCCAAAAGAGGATGCCTTTCCTGATCAAGAAACAGGCTAGTTCTTTGGGACATGTGTATCATGCCCAGGGATAATGGTGGGCTAGGTTTGATTGACATGGTTACCCAAGGAAGCACCCTTGCTTCAATGAATATGGTATCAATTACAACCCAGATGAATTCAAGATTCTCAAAATGTTGATGAAAGCAAAATACTCACAAGCTTAGTTGTATGAAAAACACATCTAAAATAAGTAAAATACACCTATCATCTTGAAATTGGAAAGGGTTAATTCAATTTCCATGAGTACCCATAACATTAAAGAAAAACATGTTAGGTGACATAATTGTAATTGGCAATTAATTAGTGAAGGTCTTGTCACTTCACAGATTAGCAGCCTTGACAAGATCACGATCAAGGTGCTAAGGGAGAAGCACACAGAAGATATACCCACTGTCATCTCAGCACTATCTCCCCACACTTTAGGCCAACTCCTAGAAAGCCATGGGGGGTGTCCCAAATATACACACTTCAACAAGTTAGAGAGATCAATGCCTCAAAACACCTATGTATGACAAAGGTTATGAATTAATAAAACAAGTAGTAAATCTGGTGTATGAATAAGTACAACCAAAAATACAAACCAGCACTTGAAATCCCACTCAAATTGCCTCAAAAAACCTATGTATGACAAAGGTTATGAATTAATAAAACAAGTAGTAAATCTGGTGTATGAATAAGTACAACAAAAAATACAAACCAGCACTTGAATTCCCACTCAAATACCACAGGAAATGATTACCTTTGATTCTCAAGAGTGAGGATAAGTCACATACACGAAGTAAGATGATTATCTTTTGATTATCACTTGATAATATGCTCTCATCTGGACAAGCTTGTTGCTGTCCTGCAGTTCCAGATTTGCAAAATGACAAAAAATGCAGAAAAATCTAGATTTGGAGTGTGGAAACACACTAGGATGAAAAATGTTTGGGTGTTTTTGCATGACCACTCACTTAAGAGTGAAATAACAGCCCATCAATGAAACTATTCAAGTAAATAAAAAGCTACAGAAATCTGGAAGCAAACTTGCATAGAAAATAGGGCTAATCTCCCTAGGGTTAAGCCCAAAAAATATCCCAATCAAAGTAAAATGATCCCATCACTTTGGGAGGTATAAATCACTTCCAAATATGAATAATATGCACTTTAAACAATTCCAAAATGAAACCACATTTAAGTAGCATTAGAGACAACCTTTCACCACCAAACCCTAGGCTAAGGTTTTCACCAATCCTTCAAAGAGCATTGCTGTAATTAATTTCCAGAATCGAAAAAACAACTTAAACACCCTCAAAACAATGTTAGATCAATCTTTTAAACACAAATAAAGAGGACCAAATTTCTCCTTGGGCCAATTGATCAAATAATTTAAGCACAATTCCCAACTCCAAGACATCGAGCTTTTAGTTGTAATTTAAGCTTGAACTAGATAAATATTTTTAGAATTTTATATTTTTTCTATTCTTTTGTATTTTTTGAACTTACGGAAAAATAAATGACAAGAATTAAAAGTTTGAAAAAAAAATTGGGTGTTGTGATTAGGGCTTAAGTGCCTTATCTAGACTAGGGAAATTAGAGTTAAAATGAATGCCCCTCGTAAAGTTGGTTATCCAATGCTTGTGGATTAGGGCAACAGGCTAGAACCCTAGAAAATAAATTAGCCCCTTATGTAATCAAGACAAGCTATGAAACTAAGGCCCCACTAGAAGGGATCCCTCCAAAGGAGAAAGCCTTCAACCACAAGACCAACTATGGCATGAAATAAGACCATTGCTAAGGAACCCTCGAGGGTATGGCCTAACAAGGAGGATTAATGCTTACCTCAAACCAATAAAGGAGAGAGTGAAAGAACAAACCCTTGATGTCTCCTTCCATGTGACAATGTTTCCCTTCAATGGATCAATCTTAGTAGACTTGTAGTATTATTGTATTATCACATTAATGCCTTTGAAAATGTAGAAGAATAACAAAGAAACATTACCTCCAATAGTCAACACCAATACTTTGTTGGGCAATTTAATTGCTTAAACTGACAACATTAAAATGTCGATCTGGGGTCCATAGACTTCAAGATGCAAACACAGGAAATGCAAGGTTAAAGCCCTAATCTATCGTACTCTAATGTCGACAATCAAACAATCAAACTTCACACTTGCAGGAAATTAACACTAGAGGAATCTATCACTAGAATGCAAAACAACTAATCCTATGAGGGTTATCAATCATAGTTCTTGTGATCTTTCTAAAGTAGCTTATTAGTTATTTAGATCCTTCAATGACTATTTCCTGTAGTGGCTGCAAGAAATTAAAGTAATAAAAAGCAATCTAAAAAATGCATTCTTAAATAAATACACACTAATTTTGAAAACCAGTTACCAGTCATTGCCCTAAATCTCCTTGTAAAGTTCAGGATGCGATCTTTCACTCTATGGTTCAGTGTTCTTGCTATCGTAAAGAAGGTTAGATCTAAGAATCAAAGCATTCTAGTGATTGTTTCTAATCACAAGAAATTGTGTATTATAAGTATAAGTAGAGCATCCACAATAAGATCATCAAATACTACTTGAATAGAGCATTAAAACTAGAGTATTGAAACTATAATAAAAATTTATACCAGTCCGCTTGACCTGACCTTATAAAGACTCGAAACATAATTCTTTTCTCAAAGCATTATTGTACCTGTAACAACCATTGATTTAATCTGAGAGGCTATGTAATATCCCAAATTTTGATTTTCATCATTAGAGATGAGTCTTGGGAGAGGACGCAATTCTGCAATTGGGGTTTAGGAGGAAAAGGTAAAATTTGTGACTCTAGTGGAATATGGGGCCCACATGAAGTACGCACTTGGGGAAGAAGGAATTTGAATTCCTTGAGGCAAACCGAATTGGTGGAGGGACCCACAAGGTATGCATGGCCAACAATTATAAGAGGAAGGAATCAGGGAGCAATAAGGGTCTTCTGTCTATTTGAAAATCGAAATTGCCTGTGTTGTTCAGCTGAACCAACATTGCGCTGTTTAGCACAAGAGCTTCCTAAGGAGAGAAGCTCAACCTTTCTTCGGTGGTCTTTGAGTGCCACCCAAGGAAGGCTTTCCTTCACCACCGAGACTGGAAGAAGCATCAGTTGCAAGTCATACGCATTTCTAGAGCATAACACGCAGTCTAGAAGCCACCACTGCGCAGAGGGAGAATTCATTGGTCATTTGTAGAGAAGGGTTGTAGGGAAATTGTCCAGAGAAGCTACAGTAGCATCCTTTCACCCTTTTTAGGAGTGTAGAGGGTAGCTACATACAAGAGGGTCATCCCATACGCAACTCTCATTTCATCACATGCAGGACTACGTCATCTCCTCCATGATTGCGTACTCATTGGAGTGAAATTTGTTGGGGCAGCATTATCCCAGTGATTTTGGAGTTGTGGATCTGGGAGATCATTTGGAGGGCCATTTGAGGAGGACTGTTGGATTTGGGAGTGCAGAGATTGACAGGATCAATGACAGCAACAAAATTCGTTTTTGGAGGAGGGCAAAGTTGTGAAGGGTCAATTTATGAAGGTTGGAACCAAGGGAAACCCTTTCTGGGTTTTTTTGGGTTTTGGGCAAGGATCATAATCCCAAATTCATAGAATTTTCTGGGTACTCTAGAATGGGCAAATCAGGGGGCGAAGTCAGGTAGCAATGCAGTTTTGGAGCAGCAGCGAAGTTTTCTGGAGGAGTTGATTATTGCAGCCGTTGGGCTTTATTGTACTCATAACCTGGTGCTTGTAGCTTGCCTTGTGCAAGCCCAGGTGCTCTTTCTCCAATTCATTTGTACCACAACAAATATTATTAATAAAATTTGGCTAGTTTGGGGATTTGCAGAAATTTCTGGTTTATGTGTATGCATTTCTGAAATTTTCTATGTTATTTAGTTTTGCATGTCCTTTTTATCATTGTAAAATTTCCACTAGGTATATTACAAGCTAACTGTAATCATTTCAATTTCATAATGAACCACAGTGAATCAGACCAAAAAAATGAGCAGTGTGAAGGTGTATGAATAGGTGGGTGAACTGGAATGCTACAACAAATGACACCAATTGCATGAGTGATAAATTAAGATGTTTACACAACTATTCAAACCACAACTAAACTGCAATTAAACAACATTGACCAGAAATACAAGGGGGCAAATTGCAAACAGAATAGAGGAATTATAAAACAAAGCTGATCATTCATGAATAATGATGAAACCAAACCACAAGAATTTATGATTGCTGAGCCAAGTTAAATGACATTTAATTGGTTATGAGCTGGGTTTGAAATTGCATTGACCAAACACCTCAGAATTGAAATTGCACAACCAACTAAAATTGAAAAGCAATTGAAATGAAAACATTTGCAACTAATATATTGGAAATGAAAACAATAGGACATTACCTAGATCAAGGGGCCCTTCTTGACTTGGGCAATGTGTGGAAAACTAACTCAGATTCAAAGGACTCGAATGTTTCAGCAAAGAATAAATTTCATTGATGAAGAAATTTCAGATTACAAAGGGGAAGACTCGGCACTCTGACATTGTTGATATTTCTAGGGCAAACAAGCTAGAACAATTTTCTTCAATAGATAACTACTTCCAATGACTAATATATATTAACAACATCCATATAGCATTCAATATTATTAAGCAGTTATACAGAAGAAAATTTCAACCATTAAACATGAAAGAGCAATAAAGATAACCTTGAGATAAGAGACAGAAAATTTAGGCCTCAGTCCAGGGTAAAACCCACAAGGAGATAACCTAGAAATCTTTCTTTATGAGAGAGAGAGTTCAATACATCCAGAAACACAACATCAAGATAACATCTAACCCGAGACAAAAGCTTCCAAGCCTCTTCTCCTTCCTTCTGAAATTTTTTCCCCCTCTTTCTTCTTCTTCTTCTTCGTTGGAACAGAGATAATCACATCACAAGTTGATGTGTCAAATGAGGAGAGGTCTCTTATTTATAGACTTTGCAAGGGGGTCGAATAGGTGCCTCCGAGGGGCCCAACCAACTTTAATAATAGGAGGCCGACTTGAGCAATTTAGGAGGCATAATATAAATTCATTTTTTCTATTTTGTCACATGATGAAAATATTGACCATAGCTACCATATTTCCAGCACTCGCTCTTAGACAGGGAGGTATTTTCATTCTCTTTCAAGATCAATCTCCTTGACCAAACCATAGGTCTCCCAGTAAGCACCTAAGGGAGAGATCAGATGTACAAGTCTCTCTCTCTCTATCAAGATCAATCTCCTCGACCAATCCATAGGTCTCTCAACAACTCCCCAAGGGAGAGATCAGAGGTCTCATCATAGGGAAAGATACACAACATCAAACACATTCCATCAATCAACATTGTTCATGAGGCCAAACTTTCCAACCATATGCAATGGTTGCACAGGGTCCATCTCTCCAACCATAAACAAGGTCTCTTCGTCCACGACCCAAGGGAGGAATCCCTATCTCAATCCCCAACTATACAGTCTCTCGGTCCATGACCTACGGGAGATAACTCATCCTTTCCGACCAAACTCATTGGCCTCTCAGTCAATGACTCAAGGAAGAAACTCGAGATCAATCTCCTTGACCAATCCATAGGTCTCTCAGCAACAGCCTAAGAGAGAGATCACAAAATTAGTGTCCCTGACCAAAATGGTCTCCCGGTAAAACCCTGACGGATCACTTCAAACCTCAGAATCAAACTCCCCTACCAGACCCACTAGCCTCTCGATTAACTGACCTAAGGGAGTGACAATCTCCCCGACCGTAACCATGGTCTCTCATACAATGCCAAAGGAAGATTCTCGTGATGCTATCAATCAGTGATCCCTCTCCAAGAAGGGTTCTCAACCATTTCAGACTTCTCATAGAAGCAAACATCAGCATCCTACTCAACAACAAAAAAGTAGCCATGGTGTATTTCAACACTCGATCAATCATTCCAACAGACAACAATAGGTTAACAACCAACTATATATTTAGCTTCAATCATAGCTTCTCACAAAAGTAGTCATTAGAATATGCAACAAGTATTTCAACGAGTCAATTAGAGAATCAACTAGGTCAGCAACAGAGACTTGTAGCTTCTTCAAATTTTCATTACAGAGATGTTCATGGACTTGTAGTACATTATGCCAAATCGCAACAAGGATTTCACCAAGCTCATGCCTTTATGAAAATAGCTCCCTCTTAGACAAAACATAGAAGTCCTTAGCCCTTGTCAAAAACATATCATCAATACATCATAGAAAAATCACGAGCTCATATTTAACATATTTGGATCAACATCATTCTTCAAGACATCTAGCCAACTTCATCTTGGAAGTCACATCTAACTTCTTTTCATTATAAATCAAAACATGCTTCAATCAAGTTGATCTTGTCTGCTCCCTCTGAGTCCAAAGCCCATCCAATCATGAGTCTTCTTGTCACTTTGTTCTTCCACCTTTTAAACAATTGCCACAACCTTGACAAACTTCATCATGTACCTGCAATCCTTACTAGGAGGCCATGGAAGAATGAATACAACCAAACAAGATCTACAAGAACAAGAAGAAAAACATCATCAGTAATGAAAAAATAAAAGAAATGCAAGATACTTATCTTTTGAGAACATGTCAGCTCCCTCTTAATCTTTAACCTTCTTGCATCCAACTTGCAAATCAACCTCTTCATCAAGATGTCAAATCTTCTAGGAGATAGGGTTTCTTCTTTCAAGCAGAAGCAATTAATTCATAAACCCTAGGCTTTCATTTCTAACCCTATTTGTCTAGATAGGGTTTGCAATTCATATAGCTAAGGTTTTAACTCTAAATCCTAAAATTTCTTCAAGCTTAGTCTAGGTTTTTACTCATTCGTGCATTCTTTTCCAGCTTCATCATTCCTTTTGTTCAATATCAGCATTATGAAAGATCAGTCCTAGGTTTTATCCCACAAATCCTAGGGCTCCCTTGTTAGGGTTTACAAATCCAAAAACATTTCACTTCCAAACCCTATATTTTGCAGTCTCATCAAATTTCAATTCCTCAACAATAATCTGATCAGACTTCAGCCTTTGAAGGGGAGTTTCAACCTATTATGTGACTCAACAATTTTGCATATACTCCAAAGCCAGCAATGAGCAGTATTTCCTTTCGCAAACTCATGCATGTCTTAAGCAAATATTCATGTAAGAAACCTCCAGGCCTTATTTAATGCTTGAGATTTCACAGTAATGTTCTGACATTATTTGCAGACTTGAAACTGACCATTCATTATTGTTGATTTCTCCAATGGATAGAACAGACCACAAAGGGACACCAGACATATGTCACTGCCTTCAAACATTTTACATACTCTAGATTTACAACTTCTATTCTTCTTAGAGAGAATATATATCAGATTAGTCAGGTCAACTTCAGTGCATTTCGACTAGGTCTTTTATGTATAGAAAGGAGTTCATCAACCATCAACAAAAGATTAATCTTGGATCATGCTTCAGAGATGCAAATCATAGTAACCACAAAAATATCAGACTTTCGGTCTACCACAGGATCATAATCATGTTTCACACTTGATCTTCTTATACTCATCGAACATATGCCTTGAAGATTGCTTCAAACCTCACACTTTTCCTTCACTTCAGGAGAACAACATTTCTAGATGATAACGCTTTACAAAGGTCAAAACGTACTGGAGATTTCTTTCCTCTGAGGAGTAATGTCAGCTTCTTACATATGTTTCGTTAAGCATATAGAAAACTCCTTTTTATGTATAGAAACATTCTCAGTATCATGAACTTATGTCACAGGGATGAGCCCAGATTACTTTGTCTACAAATGTACCATTTCAAATGCCACAAAGATGAGGCTCGATACAAATTTCAGACAGACTTCATATATTGGACACTTGATAGTAACCATGGACTTCTAGGTTCAATCCAAAATTCTTGTCAAGAACATAATGATCTCAGGCTTTGTTCCACAGATTCATAGCTCAGACTGTCGCCTTAGACCTAGATCAGAGAAGGGCAACATACGAGCCTTGTTCCATAGATGGTTTAGAAAACTTTGTCACTAAAATTTTCACAGAGAGAAGAAACTAAGGTTTCTTGGATTTTAACACAGAGCAGAAAATCGGATGCCTATCATAGAGAAAAGAGTAAAGCTCAGATCTCCTCTCCATTGCTCAGACTACTGGACATGCAGAGATGGACTAGGACTTATTAGCCTTCGGATGTCACCATATACTTATGCACGGAAAACAAACAGACCTTGAACTTGTTATTTTTCTCAGAGATAAATAGGTTCGGACTAGAACAAAACTAGGTGTCAGTCATCATTCTTTAGATTGGATACTAGTCAAAACCTCATAGATATAACAATACCACAGTGACTTTGAGTCCATGGATGTAGCTTGGATGTCATAACTTGAATTTTATAGAGGCATAACGAACTTGTATTCTTCTTCAATTTTGGATCACTGAACCTTCCACAAAGGTTCGGACTCACATGCTTGGACTTGATATATTTCCTAGATTGATTTCATACTTGCATAAAAATACTACCACAGAAAAGTCGGATCACTTACCTCAGAAATTTCAGATGAATAGAGGAAAGTCGGATGCCATAGGGATCTCAGATACCTCCTCATAATTCACATAGTTCCATAGTGTAATGTATCATAGACTTCACACTCCTTCCACAGAAACAAAACACCTCAGGTCAGCAAGGTTTCAACAGAAAAATAGGTGCCTTAGATCTGCAAATTTCCACATAAACTAGATGTCCCAGGTCTGCAAGAGGATAGTTGATTTTGCCTTCTATGCAGCCTTGATCACAGAAATAATTTTGCTCAGAGGTAACTCGGACCTCATCAACAAAGATTAGATTAGAGATAACTTGATGGGTTCACAACAAAGATTCTCAGCCTCATTTCCATATCAGCTTGAGTGAAGGCAGAACAAGAGATATGATGCCACTGGACTCGCATATTTCCACAAAAAAAATTGACACATAACTTGCATAAAGGCGCCACAGAGCTGCTCGCACAGACCTTTGGCTCTTACTGAACTTCGGCCTAAGTCACAGCAGGTTCGGATCTTATCACTCTTCCACATAGATAATTCACTCGACCACCATCATTTATCTAAAGCAGTTGTCACAAGGGTTTGGTTTTTCATTGCAGAGGAACTTGGATCATCAGAATTTTAACCAGAATTCGAATCATACTTGACATCACAAAAACACAGAACTCAGATTATGTTCCTCAAATCATATTGAACTCGAATCACACCACACAGTTAGGAAGGAGGATATTATCACAGTTGCTTGGACTAGTTCACTACCTTCAGACCTCTTTCACAGACCTCACGACTTCAGACTTGAATCATGCCTCAACCTCAATAACTTCCTAATTCGGATCAGCAATGGCCCTTCTTAGAGAAAACTCGGATTGCTTTAACCACAAAGAGAATTTGGGCTTGGTGATAATTTTAATTTGAGGGAGCTCGAACCATCATTATTTAGATTATCAGTATAGGTCTCCAGACTTGAATTAACTAGCAACAGACCTCGTCCTCAATCTAGCAATAAATCTCAGAATCTTGGTATTCTTGCACACAGGAATTTTTTGTCCTTCTTTCACAGAGATGATTACAAAACTTGGTTTCCTGGGTTCATAAAATTCGACCTTGTTAATTTTAGTTAACAATGGTATGTTCTATGCTTTGCATAACTACTTCAATGTTCCTTTAGTAGCCCAATGACAATTTCCAATTTAGTTTTCCAATAGAAATCACATTGACAGTAACTGTAGATAGACCATGAATAATAAAATGCAGAAGACAAGCTAAGACAAGAGAACACCAGATTTGGCGAATGCCAAGGAAAAACCCCAAGATGGGGAAAACCCTTTGATCAATTCTTCTTATTATTATATCAAAATGTTCAGCAGAGAGAGAGAGTACAATAAAGTCAAAATTGACTTGCCAAATCATAATCAAAAAAGCCCTGTCAAATCTGAAATTTTCCTACAACAGTCAACAACACTAACCAGAAAGTCAACATTGGTCAAAACAACAACAAACTGTCCTCATTGCAGCTTAGTCATACTCGAAAAGAGGAATTTAGTACAATAATAATCTCCATCAAATGAGCTGTCCAAATTGGAATTGGACCTAGTTGCCAATTTTAACACTCCCTCTCAATGAGGGAGAATTCCCCTTGTCAACCCATCCATCATCATGCCATCTTGTACCATCTCTGCATCTCGTCTCTACTTTGTTGAACACTGATATAGATAATGAAGAAGAATCGATCAAGAGTGAGTCACAAGACCTTGCCATTCTCCACTAACAAAAGTCAGTCCAGGGTTAGAACCCCAATCAAACTTGATCCCATATCAAATTGTTGAACACCATGCATCCTAAACATAGGAAGTACGATAGTACACGATGTGTCCATCTGTAGTGTTATGGTCCCTATCCACTTTTCCCAACTCATTGACCAAATGAGAGGTACTTCCCATGAGTCCCGGACATGGGTAGGATGTATGTTGGGACATTCGCAGGAGAAGGTGAACCACTCACCCCTACACTCATGTGTCATCAATCATAGGGGAAGGTGAACCACTCACCCTACACACATATCAACCATCATGGGGTATCACATGGGAAGGTGAACCACTCACCTTATGGTCATTCATAGCTCCAAGAAGTACCCCAAGCCCCTAGGAGCTCCTAGAGCTCTATGTCCAAGCCAAGCGGGACCCTCATGGGAGGGTCCTTCCACAACTCCAAGTCTCTCTCAAAAGGCTAAGAATCTAACTTTCCCCAAGGGCTTAGTGAGGATGTCTGCAACCTGCTCATCAGTCTTGATGTGTTGGAGCCTTATTACTCCCCATTGTACCATATCCCGAATAAAGTGGTACTTGATATCAATGTGCTTGGAGCAGTCGTGGAACACAGGATTCTTTTAAAGGAGAATCCCACTCTAGTTGTCGCAATAGATCACGATGGTATCCAGCACATGCTCACATAGCTCACTAAAGAGCTTCCTCAACCAAACAACTTCACAACAAGCCATACTAGCAGTAATATATTCGACCTCGCCGGTGCTTAGAGCAACCGATTTCTGCTTCCTGCTCATCCAAGAAATCGAAGTAGATCCCAATGAGAAGCAACATCCTGATGTGCTCTTTCTATCTACCACATTTCCAGCCGAGTCATCATTAGAATATCTATGTAGTCTCAAATTCCCAGCAGTGTATCTCAACCCATAGTTGATTATGCCACAGAGATGTCTCAAGAAATTCTTAGCAGCAATCCAATGTATGTGATGAGGCTCAACCATAAATTGACTTAAAAGTATTTATAGCGAAGCATATGTCTGGACGGGAGTTTACCAAGAACATCAAGGCCCCCACAAGTTGTTGATACTCAGAAGGGTTTGCCAATTCAAGCCTAGTAGCACTTCCACATAGATTCTTGAACTTGAGTTCCATCGGAGTAGACATAGACTTGCAATCGACCATCCCACATCTCTTTAGAAGCTTCACAATGTATTTTACTAGTAAAGGAAAATCTCGCCTGGCTTTTGCCAGACCTCCAGGCCTAGGAAGTAATGCATCAGTCCTAGGTCCTTCATCTCGAACTTGGAAGACAACTCCCTCTTGCATTGATAAATGAGAGGGTTTGCACCAATCAGAAAGAGATCATCAACATAAAGGACCAAAATGAGAGGCATGCCATTTTCAACCTTGAAGTATAGGTTTGGATCAGCATAGCTCCTTGTAAATCCCAACTTCATAAGATAATTGTCAATCCTCTCACACGAAGCCCTAGGGGGTTGCTTCAACCCATAGAGGGATTTCTTCAACCTGCATACATGTGTCCTTCGATCTTGTACTTCAAACCCCTGAGGTTGTTCCAAGTAAACTTCCTCCTTAAGTGAGCCATGCAAAGAAAGTAGTCTTGGCATCCATTTGATGTAAGCTCCATCCTTGGTTGGCACCGAGATAAATAATAGATCGGATAGTGGTATATTGCGAAACCAGTGCAAATATCTCGTCGTAGTCCACTCCCTTTTGAGAGAAGCCATGAGCAACGAACCTAGCCTTGTATTTTTCGGCACTTCCATTAGCTCCATGTTTAATTTTGTAAATCCATTTTGAGGTGACCACAGACTTGTTCTTGGGTCTATGCACCACGTCCCAAACATCATTCTTCATGATTGATTCATATTCCTCATTTATCGCATCCTTCCATACTTGGTACTTTACAGCTTCTTCGAATGTGCATGGTTCATCTTGAATGATAGTACTCATAGCAACGAAGTACCCTTGATCAGTGTTGTAGGAAATGACCCTCCTAGGATCTAAACTGGGATTCGCGTCCCATATGGATCTGTGGGGGATCCACAGTTCGGAAATCCAGAACGCGGATCGAGTCAGAAAACATGGTTCCTAGAATTTCAGAACCGTGCCAACCTGATCCGCAGATGGGGGTGGGTTTAGGTTGAGTTAGGGAAATGAGAGATGGGGATAAAGCTCATTTCCCCCTCTCATTTCCTCACTCTTGTATTTTTGGAGAGCTTGGATAAGAAAGGAGAAAGAGAGGAGAAGAGAAGCTTGAGGAAAGAGAGGAGAAAATAGGCTTGAGGAGAGCGAAGGAGGAGGAGCTAGAGGTAATGAAGGAGGAGGAGCTTGGAGGAGTAAAGAAGGGCTTCCATCTACAAGAGCTAAAGAGCTAAGTGCAAACCCCAAACTCCCTCATTTTTCTGTCATTGTTGTTTGTATTTTTTCTCCTCCCTCTCCTACTCTTTCCCATCCTTTCTTCTTGCTCATTTCATTTCAAGTTGTCCATCTATATTCATATTCCAAAATGGTGTTCTTTTGGCTTCTATGTATCATTGCACTTTTGGTTTTCATGATGGAAAGGGGGAGTAGGAATAGAAAGGAAGAAGAACAAGAGGATAGCGGTCCCCATATGAGTGACCCAATGTATGATGAGGAGGAAGGGGATGAAGAGAACACTAAAATGCTAGAGGGGAAAGTTGCATTGACACCCTTGTGGAATTTTGTGACCAAACTAGAAGGACGAAAAGGCGGTGGAAGCTACAAGATTTTTTGCCATCATGGTTTTCATGGAGGAAGACCATATAGCAATTCATATACTCGTGTGAGGCGGCATCTTTGTGGGGTGTTGGGCAGTGATGACAAAAAGGGTGTTGTGGGCATAGCAATTTGCCCAAAGGTTCCAACTAAACAAAGAAGAAAATACATCCAAATAGAGGAGGTTGCACAACAGAAATACAAGAAACAAAAAACTCATTATGAATCAAGTGCAACCTCTAGATTTGGTAGCTCATCTCCTCATGCTACTTTTGCAACCTCTGAAAGTAGAAGAACAATAGGGAATTTCCTGTTGCTAGGAGGGATGATGTGGATGGAAAGATAGTCCAGTTTCTTTGTGTTTGCAGTGTACCATTTGTTGAAAAGTGTAACTAGGTTCGATCTTCATAATGACATGTAATTGTGATTTTATGTAAAGAGATGTAAAGAAGAAAAATAAAATATAGTAATGCTTGCATCATGGGTTTCATGAGCAAGAGATTTTATTTTATCTAGATGGCTCCCATTGAGAGCCTTAGGATTTATCATTAGAGTCAAAGAATTAATGTTGTGTATGAAGATCTCTTCTTGAGCATGTGTAAATTGTATATAAGTCTATGTAGCCCTCCAACGACAAACACATAGTCCTCTCTTCATGCTGGCTTCAAGATAAGGTGACAGACTCATGTCGTCTCACCCTATGGAGACACACCTATTCATAAGTATAGGTCGACTTAATATGATGGAAAAACCACTATAAATAGGCACCTTGGCCTATTCCCCAAACACAAAATTTCAGTCATCTCTCTCTGAAGTTTTCGGATGGGCAAAACAGAGAGAAGGTTTGGATATCCAGTCTAGAATTCGCATATACTTCTGAGATTTTCGGTGGATAAGACTGAAAGGCAATTCGGATCTCCACATACAAGACAGTTCAGATGTCATTCTAGATTTCGAATGGGGAGTAACATATGAGATGACAGTTTTCTATGGCAAAGTGTTGAAGGGAAATCAAATCCCTCTAAAGCTCGTATCACAAAGGCAACAAGATTAAAACTTGGATCACAATGGCAGTAATCTCAGTTAAGAAGTTCGGATCTATGAAGTGGATATAATCATAGTATAGATGCTACCTTGCAGTACCTTTGTCTCGGTGTTACATCAAGTGCAGTAAGGTATCATTGATGACATAACACTTCGTTGCTAGTAATACTATTGTGATATGGTATTATCTCTGCCATAAGGGCTCATAAAGGAAACAATATTGTCAACGCAATGATGAAGATTTCAGTATCAAGGCAATGATAAAGATCTCTGTGGAAGAGAAGTCAAGAAGAGGATTGACTAGAGAACATGTGTCTTGGTCTTGGAGTGACTAATAGGTCAAGGGTCATGGTCTTGGTATTTGTCAATGGGAATCTCTATAAGAGTAATTTGTGTGGGTTTTTCTCTCAAAGAGTGAGAGGTTTTGGCCCTGGCTCATAGCCTACACGCTGTGTCTCTTGTCTATTTATGTTTATGCGTTGGTTGTTATTTGATGAAGAAGAAAACTAATAATCTAACAAGAAGAAGATCCTAATCTAAAGGAGTAAAAAGCATTCACAAGCAGTCACTAATAGAAGAGAAATCACCTAATGCTAATGCCCTAGATTTCTCAACACCATTCAATGTGCTTTGCTCTCCCCATTGGCATGATATTGTTAAGGCCATCAATGAAACCCCAAAAGGATACAAGAGCCCCAACTATGATAAACCTAGAACAATGTTATTAGAAAGAGAAAAAGCAAAGGCTCAAAGAGCTTTGACACGTTTTACAAATGAGTGGGTGGATTGTGGGGTATCCATTGTATTAGATGGGTACACAAATGTAAGAAACCAACATTTGATAAATGTTATTGCTGTTTCCGCTAGTGGTGCAGTGTTTATTACATGTCATGACTCCAGCAGTGCAACTTCCCAAAACATTGCAAATCTCTTATTGCAATCAATCAAAGATGTTGGTCCTAATAATGTGGTTCAAGTGATCATTGATAATGCAACAAATTGTAAGGCAGCAGGAAAAATTATTGAGCATACTCATGCACACATCTTTTGGCTTGGGTGTTTGGTGCACACATTGAACCTTTTGATGCATGATATTGTGAAGCATAAAGAATGTGGATGGATTAATGAGCTTTACGAGAGAGGGAAGCAACTCATTAAATTTATCACAGGGCATACAAAGGTAAACTACTTTTATGGCACTTACTCCAAGTTGCAGTGGCTTAAACTTGCAAAAACAAGATTTGCAATTTATTACCTCACCTTTAGGCGGCTAGTGAAGGTGAGACAAGCTTTAACTAATATGGTGACCTGTGAATCATACGAGGAAATTAACACTAATAGAGATGGTGCTAATGTAACCAAGGACACTATTCTTGACAATTACTTTTGGTCACAGATAAAATATGTTTTGCAATTCACCAAACCAATTTATTACATGATCAAGTTTGCAAATTCAAATCAGCCAATAATTGGGTAGGTGTATGAGCAAATGAATAGAGATATCACCTTGTACAATTATATTCATGCAAAGGAGGAAAAACGATGGAATATGCTAAAAATTCCACTACATGCCTTTGCATATGTTCTGACTATTGAATTTCCACGACCTTGGGTCTAAGTTAGAGTCTTAAAATCACTGACACTACCAAACCAAGAATCTCAACCATAAAATACTTTGCACAACAGAAATATAAAGCAGTAAATCACATATGCACAATATACACAGTTTTAAACAAAATTGTACAATAATGTACAATCACCAATCTTCATTATATTAATCCAAATATGATAAATACAACAGTTTATGGTTACAATATACAATGACAAACTTGGCTGGAGCCCTTCTATGTTGTATCTTATCCTATAGGTCCGTCGCACCCATACTACTCAACTAGTAGTGCCTTAGTCCATCAAGGCATCTACACATCGAGACTCCAAGAGGGCTGCCTCCTATCACAACTGCAAGTCACGTCTACTACAATGAATACGGGCTCATCAACTGCTCTCTGGGTAGGACTAATTCCCGAGATCCAATCTACCAGGCTAGCAGCAACTTTCGTCCATCAAAGTGCTGCAATTCGGCACCAAAAATTCACCCAAACACGCACCAACAAAGTCCTTCTTGTCTGCTTCTCTACGGCTACTTTGGGTAGCCAACTCATTGCCCTCCAACCAGCTCTATGACACCCAATCCTGTCATTGTTGATTCTACTCCTAGGAAAGACTCTTCTCCTCCTCGGAAGACCCTCCACTTGGCATCAACAAGCTGCTAGAATCACGATCCAATTCTGGTCAATACTTGGACCCAACACACATCAATTTCTGCTCCAAGTCTGTTGTCCTTTTGCTGCCCTTGACTGTCACTAGTTAGGGCATATTTTGCAGGCTACAACAGCCACAAACCAACCCCTAAACAACCCTCAAACAATCCTCATTAAATGTGGCCTGGCCTTGGGATAACCCTTCTCTACCACGTTGTTTTGGTAGGCTTGAACCAGCTCACTAAAACCTACCTTCACACACCTAGCTATGGTGTTATGGCCTGCGGCCTAGCACACAACAATCCTGTAGCAAACGACCAGCAGAATGATAGAGATCTATCCCTAAAACATTGCCCAACAAACCTTCCTTTGCCCTTACTTAACTCGGCCTCCCTGCAAGACAAAACAGAACCTAAAACAGTCACCAAGAAGCTCCCACGCTACCTCTTCTCCACATTGTCTTGTCCTCTATCTGCGGCCCAATCAAGCTAGGAAATTCGAGCTCTCTTTCTCCTCCAACGAGTTCCTCTTTGATGTATATGTCTTGATCTTTTTGGATAATTCAAATGACTCCATATCACTTCATATTTATACACATATGAAGGCTCAACATCACATTTGAAGTGACACATCCATTGGCTCTCAAGTTGGCCTACTTGACAAACAATAATTACTAGTCAACTTCAAAAATTCATATCTCTCTAACGACAACTCGGATTCAGATGATTTTCGATGCACTATCATCCTCATCCATCTCATGCCGTGAATCCATCATGGTTTTGCCCCAAAACACGATGAGTTCCAAAACCCCACACTTGGGTTCCAAGCCTGCAAGATGCCCTTGTGGTGCTTTGCCCTCTAAACCTTGAACCTTGGGGCTTGAAGTACCTCCCAAGCTACACAAATCAACACTCCCTCTTAGCGAGGGAGATACTTCCAAGACTAGGAAGTATTTCGTCATAGTCATCACTGCTCGCAACACTTGCCCAACTCTTGGTGCTCACAATCGCAGCAATCCCTGTATAGTGAACTACGCCCTTCTCGAAAGTGTCGTTGTCACTGTTGGAAGCAATTTGATTCTTCTTTTTATCCTGTAACGTCTTCCACTCTTTCCATGATTCCTTCTTGGCAGTTGTAGGAGCACACTTGCTCACCACTAACCACGCGCTCTTCTTGGCATGTAGAGTCTCCCTCTGAATCTACAAGCTCCCTCTCAAACTAGACTCCCTCTGAGTCTCTGGAACCTAGACCTTCTCTGGAAAGTGTACCTTCTTCTCGGGAACCTGCACCTTCTCCTCTGAAACCTACATCTGCACCTGCACCTACTCTTGCTTTTTTGGAACATGTACCTGTTCCACCTGCTTCTTTCCATGATCCACAGGCTTGGCCATCAACATGTAGAGACCATGCTCTCTAACTACAAGTACAATCCCATCGAACTTAGAGCCTCTAAGCCTGAGTCTTGCCTTTCTATCCTAGAACAAGACCTCAAACCCCTTCTTCTCCATCATCGAGACGAAGAACACATTATATTTGAGTCCTGGTACAAACAGTACATCCTGGACCTGCATCATACATCCTGTCTCCATCCTGAATGGTACCACACCCGATCCTCAGATCTCCAACTAACTCTTGTCGCCCAACACCATGTGCAACTTCAAATCCCGTCCAGCTAGAGTCTCAAAATATCATGTGACCTTGTCATATGCTTCGTCGCACCACTGTCCACATACCATCCATCCTCTTTGATAGTACTCTGCGACAAATGAGAAGTCATAGCAAAATCCTCCTCTTCGTCTTCTAATCTTCTAGCGAGCTCATCCATCTCTGCTTTATTGGCATCTTCCTGGACAAATGAGGTATTAAGGCATCCCTCGCACCATCAAGGATGATCAATCTTGCCCTCGCATCCAAATATTCCCATATTTCTAGCTCCTTAGGGCCGATTGGCTTCTTGATTTCTTTCTCAACAAAATCCCAGACCCTGTTGACTTGCAAGATCAACTTGATCATTTCCTTCCCTGGACTATAGTTGGACAACCCGTCCAATCTTTCCTCATATCGAATACCCGCCTACAACTTCGACATTGTAGTGAACCCTTCACTCATAATGTGACCAACTCCCTCTCACGATGTACTTTGTTGCACACAACTCTGATGTACTTACTTCCAAAGTATCTCAAACACGCTCTAATACCATGTTGAATTTCCACGACCTTGGGTCTAGGTTAGAGTCATAAAATCATTAACGCTACCAAACCAAGAATCTCAACCATAAACTACTTTGCATAGCGGAAATATAAAGCAGTAAATCACATATGCACAATATACACAGTTTTAAACAAACTGTACAATAATGTACAATCACCAATCTTCGTTATATTAATCCAAATCTGGTAAATACAACATTCTATGATTACAAGATACAATGACAAACTTGGCTGGAGCACTTCTATGTCGTATCTTGTCTTGTCGATTCGTCGCACCCGTATTGCTCACTAGTAGTGCCTTAGTCCATCAAGGCATCTACACATCGAGACTCCAAGAGGGTTGCCTCCTATCACTACTACAAGTCAAGTCTGCTACAATGAACACAGGCTCATCAATGGTAGGCCTAATTCCCAAGCTCCAATGTGCCAGGCTAGCAACAACTTTCGTCTATCAAAGCTCTACAATTCGGCACCAAAACTTCACCCAAACACACACCAACAAAATCCTTCTTGTCTGCTGCTCTACGGCTACTTTGGGTAGCCAACTCGCTGCCCTCCAACCAGCTCTATGACACCCAATCTTGTCACTGCTGAATCTGCTCCTAGGAAAGATTCTTCTCCTCCTCGGAAGACCCTCCACTTGGCATCAACAGGCTGCTAGAATCACGATCCAATTCTGGTCAATACTTTGACCCAACACACATCAATTTCTGCTCCAAGTTTTTTGTCCTTTTGTTGCCCTAGACTGTAACTGGTTAGGGCATATTTTGCAGGCTGCAACAACCACTAACCAACCCCTAAACAACCCTCAAACAACCCTCATTAAATGCGGCCTAGCCTTGGTAAAACCCTCCTCTACCATGTTTTTGTTGTAGGCTTGAACCAGCCCACTGAAACCTCTCTTCACACACCTAGTTGTGGTGCTATGGCCTGCGGCCTAGCACACAACAATCCTATAGCCAACTACCAGCAGAATGATAGAGATCTGTCCCTAAAACGTTTTCCAACAAACTTGCATTTGCCCTTACTTAACTCGGCCTCCCTGCAAGACAAAACAGAACCTAAAACAGTCACCAAGAAGCTCCCACGCCGTCTTGCTCTCTATCCGCGGCCCAATCAAGCTAGGAAATCCGAGCTCTCTTTCTCCTCCAACGAGTTCCTCTTTGATGTATATGTATTGCTCTTTTTGGATGATTCAAATAACTCCATATCACTTCATATTTATACACATAGGAAGGCTCAACGTCACATTTGAAGTGACACATCCATTGGCTCTCAAGTCGGCCTACTTGACAACCAATAATTACTAGTCAACTTCAAAAATTCATCTCTCTAACAACAACTTGGATTCAGACGATTTTCAATGAGTTGGAATCATCTTTCCAAGCACTATCACCCTCATCCATCACATGTCGTGAATCCATCATTGTTTTACCACAAAATACGATGGGTGCCAAAACCCCACACTTGGGTTCCAAGCCCTCAAGCTGCAGTTGTGGTGCTTTGCCCTCCAAACCTTGAACCCTGGGGCTTGTAGTACCTCCCAAGCTACACAAATCAACACTGACACCTAGATACTATCATCCATCATGGCTTTCAACACCAATGCCTGGGGGGGAGTAGGATAAAACCACACCTAGATCTAGAGGTTCTAAACGGTTATATGAAAGAATTGGATAAATTAGTCCCTGACGAGGAGTCTGCATGCTACAAAAACATTTGAGCAACTATATGCTTAGCACTGGTCATTTGGGAGCATGCAATTAGAGATCAAGAGAATTTTTCTTCTCTTTAGTGGTGGAACATGCATGGAGGTGCTACTCCACTTCTACAAACTTTGGCATTGCGGGTGCTATCACAGGTGGTAAACACTTCTTTTGCAAAGAGGTGTTGGAGCTCTTATTCTTTAATCCACAATGTTAAAAAGAACAAGTTGAGTTTAGACTGGGCAGAGAGCTTCCTTTATGTTCACTACAACTTGCGATTGTTGTCCCATTACTGTGATGATGCAAAGACCAATAAAGACCTTAAGATTTGAGACAGAAATCCAGAGGAGCCCAATTTGGAGGATGGAGTGTTGCGATTAGAGCAATTGGAGGATGCTCTTATCTAGGATTGATGATAATCGAGTTGAGATGTCACCCCAATCGGTTAGTTTTTGTAGCATCAGATATTTTCTAGCACAAAATTTGGTGGAGAGGCTAACATACATGAGATCTCCAAAACCCAGAAAATCGTTTCTGGAAATTCCGCCTAGAAGTGTCTCAATTAGATTATTAACCGATTTTTAAATATTTCCTAAGTTTAAACTTAGGGAATATGGTTAATTAATCAGTATTAATTGAGATAAGGTGAGAATCATCTAGAAACTCACATGGATCAATCCAAAGATGATCCTAGCCACTGAGTAAGTTTTAATCTTGGTCATTGGTGCTCCAACAGTGGATTATAAGAGGAGATCAATGTGGTGATAGAGAACACACTAGTGCAGATACTTAGTTGCCCAGGCAGTTCGATTTTCTCAGCAACAGCTGCTCAACAAAGAAGATAGAGTCAGAGGGTGAGTAGTAGGTAGAAGAGGAGGACAGCAGCATTCTGGGAGGAAGGTTTCCAATCTCGGGAAGAGGCAAAGGAAGGAAGGCCAAAATTCTCAAAGGGCCAACATACACTCTACGCAGAGGTTGACACAAGGAGCTCAACTTAGAGGCTAGGGAGGCAATTTTGGAGGCAAAAATAGTTGAGTGAGAGAAAATTACCAGGGTAATTTTGCCAGTATTTTCCTCAGATTAGATTTCCAGTTGAGCATCTAAATTATTGTACTCAGAATGTTTCTGAAGAATAATAATAAAACCCTCATCTACTGCACTGGTTTTCCCACATTGGGTTTTTCCAGGAACAATTGTCCAAAAATAACTGTCAAAATTCTTCTATGTGTGCTAGAATTTCTCAGTTTTCAGTATTTTATTTTCCGCAGTATTTTTATGGTGAAAATTGCAATTGTGATTTTATTTGTTGTTTGTCGTAGCAAATAATTTGCATAATTAAATTTTTTGTTAGAAGAATAATTCACAGTTGTTGCAATAAATAAAAAATTCACATGATATCAGAGCTTAATTAATCATCCAGAGAGCTAAGGAAAACGAAGGAAAGGAATTTCGCTGCTCAGCAAGGGCAGCAAGCCAAAATTCCCAAAGGTAGTGCAATATCTTGCTAAGGGGTCGAGTTGCTTGAGGAAAGACCGATTTTTTCTGAGAGAGGCAAAAAAATTCGATCCTTCCAAATCGAGTGATTCCAGAGGCAAAGGGAGCAACTCAGTACCTTCGTTGGGTTAGATCTCTAGCTAGACGCAAAGGGTTTTGCGGCAGTTTGCTAGAGCAGAGCCAGCATCGAGGTGGAAAAAAGGAATAGCACGCTATAAATTTTTTTGCATAACCATGGACAGAAGTAACATTTAGGAGACTTCAAATTTTTCTTCTAGATTGGAAGACGGATTTGCTTGCTTAGCAAGATCAACTTCACAAGGAGTCTGGTATATATACAATGGAACATCAACTCACATGATAGGGGTTAGAGAATATTTCTCTAGCTACAAATAGGAGCAGATGGACTTCCAGATTACTATGGGAAACCGAACGATATGTACTCCAATAGGGAGAGGTACCATAGATTTTCAGAGGGAGTCAGGAGCAAGCACCAACGCTACAGATGTATTGCATGTGCCAAGATTGGGTATGAACTTGATTTCAGTATCCTAGTTACAAGATAAGGGGTATGATATTCACTTCGTAGGGAAGAAAGTGTATGTCAAACACCCAAGCTGAAAAAAGGTAAGACAGATTGGAGTTCAAAGTAACAGATTGTACTAGTTACAGATTGATTCTCCAATGGCACTAATAGGTAGTGACAGTAGCGGTGGGAAGGAGCTGAATGAGTTATGGCATAGGAGAATGGGACATTTACACCATGGAGCACTCAGGATGCTAAGCAAAACAGTAATAGGGGTTCTAGAACTTGGCACAGAACACAATGATGTGTGCAGAGGATGCATACTTGGGAAGTATGCTAAGGCAGCATTTCCAAGAAGTGACAATAGAGTTGATGGCGAATTAGGACTCATACATTCAGATATTTGCGGCCCAATGTCCACTAGAGCTCTCAGCGGTGCCGAATATTTCGTCACCTTTATTGATGACCATTACAGGAAAACCTGGATCTACTCCTTGAAGACCAAAGATGAGGTCTTCAATCGTTTCAGAGAGTTTAAAGCTCTCATGGAGAATGCGACAGGAAAGAAGATCAAGGTGCTTCGCTCAGATAATGGTGGAGAATATATTGATAAGGACTTCACAAATTTCTGTGTGGAGGAAGGAATCAAGAGAGAATGGACAACTCCATATAATCCACAGCAGAATGGTGTAGCAGAGCAGAAAAACATAACCATTGTTGGAGTTGCAAAGGCTATGTTATATGACCAGGATCTACCTAGATTTCTATGGGCAAAAACATGTAACACGGCAATATATATTCAAAATAGGACTCGTCATAGAGAATTGGGGAAGAAAACGCCAAAAGGAGTCTTCACAGGGAAGAAACCAGGAGTTAACCACTTCAAAATTTTTGGCAGCATTGCTTATTGCCACGTGTCAGATGATAAACGTACCAAATTGGATCAGAGTGCAGAGAAGGGGTTCTTCATTGGGTACAGCGAAACCTCAAAGGCATACATAATCGACATTCCTAGCAATAGGAAGATTGTAGTAAGGCAAGACGTGAAGTTCATGGAGAACCGAGCTTTCAAGGGATCTCGTGAGATGCCTACAGGTGATCATAAATTAGAATCAATCAGCAAAAGCTCCTTTGGTCCAGCAATAGGGGCAGCCACAGGGACAACTAGTGGGACAGGCAGGAGGACAATCATAAGGATCGAGTGTTGTGACCAGTACCAGTGTTTCCTCCGCTGCACAAAATCCATGGAATTCTCAGTAGATGGAGCAGCAGAGGTAGGATAAGAAGTTGGTTGAACCTTCCACGACTAGTGGTTGAGCATAGAGAGGTTCGTCAGACATTAAGAGATGCAGAGAAGTTTATTGGAACTCCTAGGACGAACAAAAGACAACGCCGACAACCTAACAGATACCAAGCATTCGTGGCTCAGGTTGGAGAACCTTCCAACTTTCAGGAGGTCGCACAGCATCAAGTGTGAGTAGATGCCACGGTAGAAGAGTATGGCTCTATCATGACGAATGATGTTTGGGAGGTAGTGCCAAGGCCAAAAGACAGATCAGTTGTAGGTTCTAGATGGATCTATGAGATCAAATATGCGACAGGTGGCAACGTGGAAAAGTACAAGGCTAGGTTCTTGGCAAAGGGGCATGCACAAAAAGAAGAGATAGATTATGAGGAGACGTTCGCCCTAGTTGCCAGATACACTTCTATCTGATTAGTTATATCCTTGGTAGCTCAGATGGGATGGCAGATTCACCAGATGCACGTCAAGACAACCTTCTTGAATGGGGTGATAGAGGAAGAAGCGTACATAGAACAGCCAGAGGGCTTTGAGACTCATGAGAGGCACACTCATGTGTGCAGATTGAAGAAATCTCTATACGGACTCAAGCAGGCTCCCAAAGCATGGTATGGTAGGATTGACAACTACTTGCAATAGATGGGATTCGTCAAGAGTGATGTAGATCCCAACCTTTACTATTTGATGGTAGAGGGTGAGCCACTCATTCTAGTTTTGTGTGTGGATGATCTCTTTTAGACATGATCATGAGGGCTCATAGAGGACTACAAGAGGTACCTGGAAGCAAAATTTGACATGAAGAATTTGGGGTTGATGCATTATTTCCTAGGATTGGAAGGTTGGCAGAAGGACGGGGAGATCTTCCTTAGGAAAGGAAGATATGCTACAAATATTTTGAAGAGGTTCAGAATGCAGGATTGCAAACCCATATCTATGCCCATGATCACCAACTGGAATAAGATAAATGCATCCGATGACAAGGATGTCAATCCCACCTTGTATAGACAACTTATTGGGTCTCTCATGTATTTGGTTAACACTAGGCCAGATATCTGCTTCGCAATCAATACCCTAAGTCAGTTCACTGTAGAGCCAAATAGGGCACATTAGGCAGCAACGAGGCATATTCTAAGGTATGTTCACGGCACAGTTGAGTATGGGTTGAGATATACTTGAGGGGATGACCTCAGACTTTGTGGGTGCATACATGTAGATTGGGCAGGCAATTCAGTGGACAGGAAAAGTACCTTTGGGGTACTTACTTCAGTGTTGGACCAAGGATGGTTTCTAGGTGTAGCAGAAAGCATAAGTCAGTAGCATTGAGCTCTGTAGAAGTAGCATATATGGCAGCCAACATAGCTGCGAAGCTATATGGCTTCAGAAGCTGCTAGTAAACTCGTTTAGGCAAAGGATGTAGGCAACCAGTGTCTACTATCATAATCAGAGTTGCATAAAGCTCTTTGAGAATCCAGTGTTTCATGACAGGTCGAAGCACATCGATATTCGATTTCATTTCATCAGAGACTGTATACGTGGAGTAGTCCAGCTATAGTATGTTCCCACAGAAGAGCAGGTTGCAAATATACTCACGAAAGCTCTAGGGAGAGCTAAGTTCATCTATTTTAGAGAACAGATGGGTATGGTGGAGAACCTGTTTCAGTAGCAGGACAAATTACCTTGGATGACTCTCAGTTGCAGCAGCAACAGATGAGAGGGATTTGCAATGCAGATGCAGTGTATGGCAATGTTAGTAGCAACACAGATGCAACGTATATCAAAGTTGCGCAGTGGTTGGTGGGCAGCAGCAACTAGACTTCAGCAATGTGACAGGAGATGATGCAGAGACAGGGTATGCAGTAGCATTATAACACATTCCTCACTAAGAGGGAGTGTTAGTTTTTGTAGCATCAGATGTGTTCTAGTCATGAAATTTGGTGGAGAGACTAGAATACATGAGATCTCCAAAACCCAAACATCATTTCTGTAAATTCCACTTAGAAGTGTCTCAATTAGATTATTAACTGATTTTTAAATATTTCCTATGTTTAAACTTAGGGAATATGGTTAATTAATCATTATCTAATTGAGATAAGGTGAGAATAATCTAGAAACTCACACAAATTGATCCAAAGATGGTTCTAGCCATTGATTAAGTTTTAATCTTGGTCGTTCATGCTCCAATAGTGGATTATAAGAGGAGATTGATGCGGTGATGGAGAACACACTAGTGCAAATACTCAGTTTCCTAGGCAGTTCGATTTTCTCAGCAGCAGCAGAGAAGATAGAGCTAGAGGGTGAGTAGTAGGTTGAGGAGGAGGGCAACAACTTTTCAGGAGGAAGGTTCCCAATCCCCGGAAGAGGAAAAGGAAGGAAGGCCGAAATTCTCAGAGGGCCAGTGTAACCTCTATGCAAATGTTGATGCAAGGAGCTCAGCAAAGAAGCTATGGAGGCAATTTCGGAGGCAAAAAATAGTTGTGGGGTGAGAGAAAATTCTCACGATAATTTTGCAAGTATTTTCCTCAGATTAGATTGTCAGCTGAGCATCTAAATTATTGTACTCGGAATGGTTGTTGAAGAATAATAATAAAGCCCTCATCTGCTACACCAGTTTTCCCACATTGGGTTTTTCCGGGGACAATTGTCCAAATATAATTGTGTCAAAATTCTTGTGTACGCTAGAATTTCTCTGTTTTCAATATTTTATTTTCCGCAGTGTTTTTATGATGAAAATTGTAGTTGTGATTTTATTCGTTGTTTGCCATAGCAAATAAACTACATAATTAAATTTTAAGTTAGAAGAATAATTTCCAGTTGCTGCAATAGATAAAAATTTCACACCATTCGGTCCCTTTGATCCAGGTGGATATTGGTGGCCACTGGCCTATTGCACCTAGACCTCCAGCCAATTTCATCTGTTTCCTTGTTTATTGCAGCATTTACTATTTTTAGCAGTTTTTCAGGTCTTGAAGTTCTGAAGCAGTTTTGAGCCCCTAAACGCATTTTTTTGAGGTCCGCAACAAGACCATAGCCATAGGCAAGGACCTACCACAAATCTTGTAGTACTCAGAGAGATATTTCCAACAAGGTATCGTACACGCCAAACGGAGATAATATGACCAAGTTACAACCCCAAGAAGTTGGATGCCCAACTAACCCCAATGGGGCCCACAAACTCTTAGCATTCCACCTCCTCGGGTTAGGGTTTTGGTTGTTTAGGGTTTTCCCTTATTGTTCAATAATAAATAGGTCCTTGAACCTCATTGTAACACAATTCAGAGGCATGTAGCCATCACATCTCTTCTCAGAGATAAGCTACCATCACCCGAGCTAGTTTATTTCCATTTTTTGTTTGTAAGCATATTTCAGTATTTGATATTATTGAAATGAAGTGTTATTTCTACTGCATCTCTGTATTTATGGTTATATATGTGATTTGTTGCACTCCTGTTTAAGTTCGAATCACCCTTGGTTCCCAGGTTTTATGCTTGAACACCAACAACAGGGGCTTCATCTTCGTCAGTTCCACTGCCACAACTTCCAGAGCCACTATCTTCTTCATTGCCACCAGGTGGAGGCTCATGCCCTGTTCATGGCAGAAGGAGGAGAGATTAGTAGATATATTCACAGTTTACTACTTTTGTCATAGATTAGACTTGTAGTCTTGTGAATTTGAACATTTTTGTCCTACTCTTCCTAGTTCAGTGTGTGCTTGAGTCTTGGTGGTGGCTAAGTGGCCTACTTTGTAAACATTATTATTTGAATTTTGGACATGACTCATGTTGACAGTTGCTCACTTGCTAGATAAGTTACTTGAATGTTTGATGATTTTATCTTCTAAATGTTTATGTTTTATGATATGCTTAAAAATTTGATGTATGTTTGTAATTGCTAGAATCTAGATGGTTAATGCTCGAATAATTAATCATTGACGTACAATGGAATCATGGATGCCATATCTATCTTGATTTATGTAAAAATATGCATGTTTTCATGTATTCTATAACTAATTTGATATTTGGGATATTTTTTTAAATATAAATGAAAATTTTTATAATATATATATGTATATAGAAGACGCTTCTAAGACACTTCGCTTCCTAGATTTTTGAGAAATGATGCTTCCGCGTCCCCGCTTCGTGCAACGCTGCCCTTGATACCTGTTCAACTTCTTACTTTCATGAAATGTCCCTCTTGGAGCAGTTTGTCTTTCAGCATCTTTGAGAGTATCTTTGAGCCATAAAGGTTGTTTCCTTGAGGTAGATGGATCTCCAAGAGGGGGATCAATAGGATCCATTGGACCATCAACATCGGGCATAGGCTCATCCATCAGAGATTCATCTTGTTTTTTGGTAGCATCATCATCATCCTTCCTTGGAATAGGGAGATCTTTGGCCTTCCCAAGGGCAGTGTCTTCATCAAAGGTGACATCACGGCTTACCTCCACATCTCTTTGACCAGGCACATAGATCCTATATGCCTTTGAATTTTCACTGTAGCCAACAAATATACCTTTCTTCCCAGAAACTTCCAACTTATTTCTTTTCTCTTTAGGGACATGAAAATTTTCAGACCAGGAGGTAACTCCTCAAATGTAATCGTGTTATTCATTCAGGTAGTTCATTATTATATACAATAGGGAGTGACTCTTCAGCTCATCTCCCGATGGCTCTTCATTTCCTCTATTATGTATTTACACTAATTGCAGTTGTTCACCCAATCCCTATGATTAGATGTCAACATTCCCCCCCTTAATCTGAAGGGATGTTGATGAGTCCAAGCATCATTCTAAATTTTTCAAGCTTTTTTCTTCCAAGCGCTTTGGTGAAGATGTCTACAATTTTCTCATTAGTGAAACAATGGCGAAGATGGATTGTTTTGGCCTCAACATGATGTCGAATCAGATGATATTTTGTATTGATGTGCTTCGTTCGATCATGGAACTTTGGGTTCTTGGCCAACTTTATTCCCGAAGTGTTGTCAACCATGAGTGGAGTCGATTGTACTTGTTTTACCTGCAAATCTTCCAGAATTTTCCTAAGCCACACAACTTCTTTTGTTGCCTCGGCTGCTGCCACATATTCTGCCTCTGTTGTGGAATCCGTTGGAACTAATTGTTTGCGTGATCTCCAGGAGACAACTCCTGATCCAAGACTCGTAGCATAACCTGAAGTAGATACCCAGTTTCTTTGTCTCCATCGAAGTCTGAATCAAAGTATCCAATTAAGCTGAAGTCGCACACCTGTGTATACTTGATTCCAAAGTCTTGAGTTCCCTTCAAGTACTTTAGAACTCTTTTTGCAGCAGACCAATGTCCCTCACAAGGCTTTTGCATAAACCTGGAGAGGATTCCAACAACAAACGAAATGTCTGATTTGGTAGTAGCTAGGTAGTTGAGACTTCCTACAAGCTGTCTATACTTTGTTGCATACTCAAATTCTTTTCCTTCAATGGATGTAAGCTTAAAAGTTTTGTTCTATTAGAGTAGTCAAAGGATTGCATTCAGTAATGCCAAATCTATTCAACAAATCTCCAATGTACTTCTTTTGAGAAAGGAATATGGACTTCGGATGTTGAGTTAATTCAATACCAATATAGTAATGAACATAGCCCAAATCAGTGATTTCAAAACCTTTCCTCAATTCCTTCTTTATGGATGCAATGTAGCTCTCATTGTTCCCTGTCATCAAAAGATCATCTACATATACCACAAGATATACAACTGCTTTTCCAACCTTCTTGACAAACAAATTTGCATCATCAAGATCATAATGTTTGAAATTGAGTTTCAGAAGATGCTCAGTTACCTTTTCATACCAGGCTCGCAGTGCTTGTTTGAGGCCATAGAAGGATTTCACAAGTTTGCATACTTTATGTTGATGTCTTTTTACAGCAAATTCTTTAGGTTGGGCCATAAAAACATTCGCCATACAAGGATTTCACAAGTTTGCATACTTTATGTTCATGTCCTTTTACAGCAAATCCTTCAAGTTGGGACATAAAAACATTCTCTTTTAGATCTCCATTCAAAAACGCAGTTTTTACATCCATTTGATGGATTTTCCAACAGTTCTGAGCTGATAGAGAAAAGAGTGTCCGGATGCTAGCCCATTTTGCTGTGGGGGCAAAAGTTTCCTCATAATCGACCCCTTCCTTCTGTGCAAAACCTTTTGCCACAAGCCTGGCTTTGTGCTTGTCAAGTGAGCCATCAGCTTTATACTTGTTCTTGTAGACCCACTTGCAGCCAATTGGTTTGGTTCCCAATGGAGGATCAACCAGCGTCCAAGTACCATTCTTTATCAAGGCATCATACTCCTTTTGCATTGCTTCTTTCCATTCATCATGAGAAGCAGCTTCTTTGAAGGACATTGGTTCAAAATCTATAGACAAATTCAATTCACAATCATAAGAAACATCCATATCAACAGGTGAATCAAAGTCATCTACATCACCTCCATTTTGCCGGGTTGAATTTCTAGTTCTTGTCTTTCCAACCTCATTAGGATGAACATTTCAAGTGTCTTTGTCAGCCACTTTGGGAGGCCTTTCTGAGATGGTCCAGGCTGCTCCGTTGATTGAGTTGGGACTAAATCAAGATTGAGTCTCCCAATTCTGTCAATCACATCACTCAAAGTATCATCCGTTGTTGGAGTTTCATGCGGGGGAAAGAGTGCTTCAGAAGAAGATTCCACAAGTTGATCTAGTATAGGAATCCCCCCTTCAAGATGTGGAATCTGATTATCAAATTCTTGAAATGATTTTGTATTTCTGAATCTATCCAAGGGATCAAGTTGCCGCTCAACAACATTATGAGTTTTGGATGATTCAAGAAAGATTACATCTCTAGATACAACAAACTTTTTATTGACTTCATCATAGAGACGATATGCTTTGGAGGTGTTTGAATACCCCAGGAAAATACACTTATGACTTCTTGCACCAAGTTTGTTTCTATGTACCTTTGGTATCAAGGCATAACATGTGGAACCAAAGACCCTGAGATGCTTTACTGAAGGAATGTGCCCATAGGCCCCATACCACATTTCATAAGGAGTCTTGTTTCTAATAGCATTAGATGGACATCTATTCTTTACATATACAACACATAGAACTACATCAACGCAAAACATCATTTTTATATTTTTGAAAAACATCATGGAGGGCACCATATTTAAGATTGTCCTATTCATTCTTTTAGCTAGTCCGTTCTGTTGGGGATTATAAGGCACAATTGTTTGATCTTTGATCCCATGTTGGCGAAGATAGTTTTCAAATTCATTTGAAGTGTATTCTTTTCCATTATCAGTGCGAATAGAGCCAATATGAGATTGTGCATCATTTTCAATCCATGTATGAAAGTTCTTAAATGTTTGAAAAGTATCAGATGTGTTCTTCAATAAATAAACACAACACATTCTGGTGTAGTCATCAATAAATGTCATCATATATTTATTTCCATTTGCAAAAGGAATAGGCATTGGACCACATAAGTCTGAATGAATGAGACTTTTCTATGTGCTTTGAAATGTGAATCATGAAAAGATTGTTTGCTATGCTTTCCTAGAATGCAAGCATCACATTGCTTAAGTTTCCTAGGAATTGTAGGCAAACCACCAACACCATTTTTCTTCAACAAGCGGAGACTGTCGTAGTTCAAGTGTCTGAATCTAGCATGCCATAATAGACTTGATGGAAATGTACCTTCTTCATAATGAGAATTGTATGAGAATTTTTTTGCACGAGCAGAGGTACCCTGCAGCGTGAGAAGCCTTTCTTCTTCTATCCCCGTCATGACAAGTGAGTGATCTGATGCTTTTCTCACCTCAAGCTTGCCATCAAACATATGAATGGAGTGTCCTTGCTGGCGGATGTGGACCAAGGACAACAAGTTTCTC
Source organism: Pinus taeda (assembly GCA_000404065.3). Lineage (NCBI taxonomy): Eukaryota > Viridiplantae > Streptophyta > Pinopsida > Pinales > Pinaceae > Pinus > Pinus taeda. Next base: position 159,137 of record APFE030053097.1, on the reverse strand, counting down.
CTCAGTTGTGGGAGATATAAAACATGATGTAGAAGAAAGTTTGGATGACCAGGCAATTTAAGCCTGATTGTACCAAGCCCTAATGGCTTGAGTTTTGATTTGTCTGCAAAGTATACTGCTCCATCAACATTTTCAGTAAATTCTTCAAAAAAATCTCTTCCAAAAGTCATGTGGCAAGTTGCTCCTGAATCAAGCAACCAATCATTTTTCCAAGAAGCAAGTGAAGCATTAAATAAGTCTTCATTTACTCCAAGATTACAGTGTGCCACAACATAGTGAGCGGATTCAGGTGCTTTACCTTTCTCTTTATCATTAGTTTTACCTTTGGGTTGGTTTCTTTCATGCTCAATTATGTCCCAAAGCAACCTGCATGTGGATGCATCATGTGATCCATCTCTTTTGCAGCATATGCAATGCAAATCTAACTTTTCTCCTTGAGAGTGTCTACCCCCCCTGCCTCTAAAATATCTTCCTCTTCCTCTTCGACCACCTCTTCCTCTTGAAGAATCTCTCTATGTGCAAGGCACACAGCCTCTTCAGAAGACTGAGGAGTTGTCTTCTTCCCAAAAGCTTTCTCTCTTTCAACAATTTTTTTCACAAGGGAGTCAAAGGTAATATCTTTGACGTTTCCATTTGCTTGCAATGACTTAAGAAAATTGGAGTAAGTGGGATAAAGTGCCTTGAGGAAAGCTATCAGAGGAATGTCCAATTCAACATTAGTGATTTTGATATCATGCATAATAGATTTTACTTCTGATACAAGAGCAAGAGGATCATCATTTTGTAATTCAAGGGTGAACAATTTAATCATGAGTTGAACAACTTCAAATGAAGAGTGTGAGTCATAGAGTTCCTTCAGTTTTTGTAAGGCTTCGAAAGCATTTGAAAATGGCGAAATATGGCGACTCACCTCTTCATTTACTGATGTTGCAATCAATGCATAAGCCTTGCTGTTCTTATTTTCCCAAATGGCTAATTCCTTGTCTGAGGTAAGTTGTTCTGGCTCTTGGTCTCTGTCTCCAACACACACTCCTTTCCACAGCTCATTATAAATGAGAGTGTGTTTGACTTTCCACGACCATTCAGGATGGTTCTCTTTCCCGGTGAGAACCACTCCCACAATAGATATCAATGAATGCATTTCAAAAAATGTGTACTGTGTAATTCGACTGCTAGTTAACTTTGTAACCAATCAGCTACACTTAAATCCGGTTTTGTATGTGGATTTTCCCCTTGATGGTCCCGCTTATCTAACCAATCACCATCGATCCCTCATTGACTTCTCCTTTTATCAAGCGCTTCAATCCGTGTCGTTGATCTCACTTCTCCAGATCCAATGGATATTGCATTCAATAGAACCAAAAGGAATTAAAGCACCAGTTCATAACCTTATCACGTCCATTTTTAACATTAACCTGTGCGCACTTTTGGAAGCGATATGTGTCTGATCAATCAACCAACAAACAGTTTTGATGGTTGGAACTCAACGAGGTTTTAATCCCGTTGTATAAAACCTTATCGCGTCCAAAATTTAAATTAACTCACATGCATCTTTCGATGCAATCACCGTCAGATCTGACCCATCTAATTGAATAGCTATCGCGTCACCCGCTTGTCAACTAGCTTGGCCAATCTTCACTGTTGATCAATCCCGCTTGATCCAATGGCTATCGCGTAATCTCGCATGAAATATTGCACGATGCATAACAAGTCGAGAGCGCGTGAGAAAAGTAGTTTTCTCATGCTATGTGTCGCCCGCTAAGGTTAATCGCATGAAATTTTGGAATTTCGCTTATCGCCTTTAGGGCACGCGAGATACCACTTACACTTATCAATACCACCCACGTGCTTAATTCATATTTATAATGAAGGCACGCTTAAGAAAAGGTTTAGCGCTTAAACTCAGTATTTAGCGCTTAACACTAATTGACTGTGATTTATAAATAAAATGTATGAATAGAGAAAAAATACCCGATAACCAGCTGAACGTCTGCAGCAGTTGCCAGAGAGGGGCAGCAGTTGCCAGAGAGGGGCAGCAGTGGCAAGAGAGGGGAAAGCCTATAGAACGGTTATCAAATTCTTGAGAGAGGCACACCTGTGGTCAGTTCTGCAAAATAGACAGAACATAGGTAGAAGGGAGTTACAAAGCAAAGAGGGAAGCCAAAAATGGCGTTGGCTCTGATACCATGTCAGACCAGGAGGTAACTCCTCAAATGTAATCGTGTTATTCATTCAGGTTGTTCATTATTATATACAATAGGGAGTGACTGTTCAGTTCATCTCCCGATGACTCTTCATTTCCTTTCTTATGTATTTACACTAATTACAGTTGTTCACCCAATCCCTATGATTAGGTGTCAACATTGAAAATACACGGGACAACCAAATATTCTAAAATGAGAAACATTAGGTTTCTTACCAGTGAAGACTTCCTTGGGTATCTTGAAATCCAAGGCTTGATGCGGGCTCCTATTTTGAACACATATGGCAGTGTTGGCAGCTTCTCCCCACAAGAACTTTGGTAGACCTTGATCATGGAGCATGGGATAGGTGGCTTTCATGATTGCTTGATTCTTCCTTTCAGCAGCGTCGTTTTTCTCAGGAGTGTATGGGACAATTGTCTCCCTCTTAATGTCAACCTCTCTGCAAAAGTCATTGAATTCATTTGATTCATATTCAGTTCCATTGTCGGTCCTCAATATCTTGATCTTCTTCCCTGTTTGATATTCCAGCAATGCTTTGAAAGAACGGAACCATTTGAACACTTCATCCTTTCTCTTCAAGAAATAAATCCATGTTTTGCGAGAGTAGTCATCCACAAAGATTACAAATATAAGTATCCTCCCAACGATGTTATGGGCAACATACCAGACAGGTCAAAATGGACCAATTGAAGAATATCAGTTGTCTTTCTTTCACTAGAAGGGAATGGTCCCTTTGAATGTTTACCAGGTGCACAACCCTAACAAACACCTTCATGGCTCATGTTAAACTCGGGCATACCTGTGACCATCTTCCTTACCCTAGGTAGGTGGGAAAATCTCTGATGCCATAATTCATATTGTAGAGAAGTATCACTCGCCAAAGCTCCCAAATGGCTTCCTCCAATTTGATAGAGACCATCAATTATAAATCCAAGAGTAAATGCATCTTTAGGATTTCTTTGCTAGATACGTACCTTTCTATCAATGAATGCTACCTTGAATCCTTTGTCTTCTATCACAGAAAAGACACATACAATACCTCTTGTAAATGAATTGTTTGACCTTGATTCAAGTGAAGAGTGACAGTACCTATCCCTTTCACGGAGTAGGTGGCATTATCTCCAAGTATGATCTTTAGATTAGTCTTCTTTACAACCAAATTTGAGAGGACCTCCTTGTACCCACTGAAGTGCCTTCAAGCTCCACTATCAATCAACCAATGATCCAAATTATCTGGAGGAGAGGCAATAGATAGAGCAGAAATAAGATAGAATTCATCTTGTTTTTCTACAACATTACTTTCATCATATATCAGGAATTTCTTGTTCTTTTGGGAGGTCGACCATTTCCATTTCAAGTAGTGGGAGCATTCCTCTTTCCTTTGTTGTTGAACCTGTTGTTCCTTTGATTTCCTTTGAAATCATTGTGGTTTTTGTTGGTGTTGTCATCCCTTGGAGAGTTCTTCTTGTGAGGACACTCTCTAGCATAGTGACCAAACCTGTTGCAATTGTAGCATCTTCATTTCTTTCCTTCTTTGAATCCCTTCTTAGATCCTTGACCCTGTCTCCTCCGACCAGCATTATTCTTCCTCTTTGCATGAGCAGAGAAAGTAGTAGGCTCATTTCCATTTGAGGGCTTATCTCTCTCCATCATCCTAGTCTCCTCTTGAGTGCATCTAGCCAATAACTCATTGAAACCAGGTATCCTGTCATTGTTGAGAATAGTGGTGACAAATACATCCCAAGGTCTTGAAAGACCTCCAAGTGCAAAGAGAGTGAGTTCCCTGTCAGCAATAACTTCTCTAATAAATAGCAAGTCATTCTTGATTTGAGTTATTCTCATGAAGTAGGATTGGATAGACTCCCCTTTATCCATCTTGATATCCTTCAACTTGTTCTCAAGAAAGAGGATTTGATTTGCATTGTTCACCTTGAACATCCCAACCAGCATATCATATATCTCCTTAGAAGTTCCCAAATCGTAAATATAGGCAACCAAATGCTTTTGAATAGAGTCAATCAAAATTTTCTTTGCTTTGACCTCACCTTTCCTATACTTCATCTTAGCAGCAATCAGCGCATTTGAAGGAGGCTCCATCACTTTTCCCTACACATAGTCCAATACTTCATGCTCCTCCAAAGTCAAGTCCAAAGTCATCTTCCATGCATGAGTCAGATTTGTCATTGAGCTTGTCCTCAGTGTTGAAGTAATATGTAGAAGCCATTGAGACTTGTCCAATAGATCTATCTTAGTGATTGTTTTTCTCTCTCTAGCTTGGGCTTTGTCTTCACCTGGGCTCTGATACCATGTTAATTTTAGTTAGCAATGGTATGTTCTATGCTTTGCACAATTACTTCAATGTTCCTTTAGCAGCCCAAAGACAATTTCCAATTTAGTTTTCCAATAGAAATCACATTAACCATAAATTACATTGACTATAACTGTAGATAGAACATGAATAACAAAATGCAGAAGACAAGCCAAGACAAGAGAACACCAAATTTGGCGAATGCTAGAGAAAAACCCCAAGATGGGGAAACCCTCTGATCAATTCTTCTTATTATTATATCAAATCTTCAGCAAAGAGAGAGAGTACAATAAAGTTAAAATCGACTTGCCAAATGATGATCAAAGCAGCCCTGTCAAATCTGAAATTTTCTTGCAACAATGAACAACCCTAACCAGAGAGTCAACGTTGGTCAAAATAGCAGCAAATTCTCCTCAATGCAGCTCAGTTATACCCACTCAAGCTCAACCTTCTATGGTGGTCAAATTCAACCCAAAACAGTCCATAAATCAATAGTCAAACTTGGTCAAAGTCTTCACTTGAAGTCTATCGTCAACCCTGCAGTCAGCCTTGGTCAACGTGCCCAAAATACCTTGGTTTCTATGCCAATATGAGCAGCCTCCAAAGATCAAAATTATGGCATAAAATCACAGTCAAATGTGGTCAAACCACCCCTGGTCAATGTTGGTCAAACCTGCAACAGATTTTGAAATTTCGACCCTACAATTTGTCTTCCTTGCCACGTGTGAGAGAATTTGGCTGCCCAATAGTTGTACAAACCAATCATACGAGGACAGAGAAGATATGAGTGAGTGAGTGAGGTGCCAAATGAGGTTGGAGGTCTCTCTTATTTATACAAGTCATTGGGGGTCAAGTGACATGTCCATTGGGCTTCATGAGCCTAGATGAGGATGTGGCCAACCTTGACAATTTGCACATGTGTGGGCTTGACCTCAAAAACATATTTCACCTTGTCCAAATTTGATGATCTTTAGGTCGATTTTGGTCCTCTCAAAAAAAGGAGTTCAATGCAATAATCATCTCCATCAACTACGCTGTCCAAAGTGGAATTTGGCTCTAGTTTCCAATTTTAAAAAACCTACTAATCCACAAAGAGATTCGAAATTTCCAAGAGATATGATCTTCAACTGCTCTTCAAACAGGCTCCAATACCATGTTGATATTTCTAGTGCAAACATGCTAGAACAATTTTCTTCAACAAATAACTACTTCCAATGACTAATATGCATTAATAACATCCATATAGCATTCCATATCATTAACCAATTATACAGAAGAAAATTTCAACCATTAAACATGAAAGAGCGATAAAGATAACCATGAGACAAGGAGACGAGACAAAAAAATTAGGTCTAAGGCGAGGGCAAAACACATAAATATTTCCTTGTGTGTGTGAGAGAGAGAGAGTTCCATACATCCAAAAACAAGACATCAAGATAACATCTAACCATAAACAAAAGCTTCCAAGCCTCTCCTCATTCCTTCTGAAATTTTGGCTCCCTCTTTCTTCTTCTTCTTTGTTGGAACAGAGATAATCACATCACAAGTCGATGTGCCAAATGAGGAGGAGAAGTCTCTTATTTATAGACTTTGCAAGGGGATCAAATAGGTGCCTTCAAGGACCCCAGCTTACTTGAGCAGACATCAATCTATTCTCCACCATTGATTGATTGAACCATCTGTTTCCTAATTCATGATCAATTGCTTTTGATAGCAAATCAATTTCTCTATGATCACATCACCTGCCCCTTTATTTATACATGAAGGTAGAAGTTGTGATTCCTTTCAACATATTCCCAATAATTTGCAATAATTAGAAAAACTATACAAAACAACTTATATGCAATTTTGGGTGATTCTGGCTCATGGAGAGAGCTTAATAATTAATTACAAACCATAGAAGATCTAAAAAAAAATGTCTTCTCCTCAAATCTGGGTGATACTTTTGACTTTTCTATAAATTTGGGTAAAATTGTGCATTTTGGGCAAATTCACATTGAAGAACCAAGCATAACTTTCAAACTGTAGCTCAATTTTGAAAATTGCCCACAAGTTACTCAAATTTCCATGCTACCTACAAAACACATGTCGTGGATTGTCTAGATCCATCTTCATTTACTTGGAAATCATGTCGCAAGTTGGCAGTTTGGGAAATTTTGCCAATTTTAACCGAAAACTTGACTGAGATCTTGGAACCAAAACGTGTGACCTGGGTTCATTATGAGGGGTGTAGAACCATGTTGAGATCACTAGAAAGTAGGAACACAATCAAAGCAGCATAATTCCTCCTCGAGTTGCACAAGTGTGCGAACGAATGATTTGACTACTAGAACTAAACATTGTGAGCTACAGGAATCTCATTGTTAACCATCTTCGAAAAAACTTTGGTAAATTATTCCTTAATCATTGAAAACATAAAAGAATCAATACAATTAACCACAAATGTGTAAGTGAGGTGTTTGACGATGGTTTAAGGCATAATGGCCATGAATCGTAGATGGAATGTGGAAAGAAGACTTATGAATGGTGACTGTATTTGGCAAAATAATATGATAAAAGTGGGGCCCAACACCCCCCCTCCCCCGCACACGCCTAAGAGTTTGCATGCCCTCATGCAAACAATGTAGACAACTAATCTAATTGGTCCTCAACTAATTTGACTGGTAAGCATAAGAAGGATGATATAAAGGAAAGAACTAAGTTGTTTGTAAACCCTTGTTTGCTATCTGTTTAGGATTCCGTGGCATTGTCTTTGTGCATGTGTTGGTTCTTGTGGAGCAATTCTCTGGAGGTTGATTCATACTTGTCAAGGTCTTAGGTGCATCCTAGTGTTTTATTCAAGTCTATTGTAAAAGTGATTTGGAAATAATTTAAGCTAATTGGCTAAATTATTTTATTACAAACCACTTGGTCTATTAAATCATATTGTGTGTTGTAAAATTGGGTAAATATTTTGAGGGTCTATAACGAACAGGTGTTCCCCCTTTAAGGATTGAATTTGTAAAATTTTATGTAAAAAATATTTTAATTCATGGTCCCTCATACTTAAACACCATGGCTAAAATATTTCAGGATGGAAAAAATAATTAATTCCCTCAAGAGTCAATTAATTAATTTTTCTGGCAAAAATAAAATTAGATCCTAAGCCAGAAAAATTAATTAGTTTAGAGTAAAAAATTAAAATGTTAGAGAAATTAAATTCTCCAAATGAAAAAATTTGTGGGTCTAAAAGAAATTAATTTTTGGAGGCCCCCACCAAGGGAATATGGTAAATTTCAAGAAAATTTGGACCCTTGGACCTTGGTGGTTAAGTCAAAGTCAATTTTTTGAGGAAATTAGCTCAAAATAATTATTTTTGGACTATAAAAAAATGGGTTTAATGAGAAATTCAAAAAATCATCAAAAATAAATATTTTCGACAATAGAGATTATAAGTTGATCAATGATTTATCAACGATCGAGATTATTTTGAAACGGATCAAACTATCTAGCCATTCTTTCCACTTAGAGGAATTTCTCTATAAATAGAAGGCTTTTTGCTTCCATTTTCATCTCATGATGAGCTGAGCTCTCATGTAACTTTGTAAACACTGGTGTAAGGCCACTATTCTATTGGGAATGTTTAAACTTCATAATAAAATACTTTTGGGTACATTTCATGGTGTCTATGTTTCATTGATCTGTGCTATGTGTTGGATATTGCTTTCCTATAATGTGCTTAAAATATTATCTAAATCATTATTACATTTGTAGATGATAGAAACATTTGATTGGTAAGTTGTGGGCTTATCTTAGGTGATCCGATTCATTATATGTTCTAACGATTTTTTCTTGAGAGAATATATAGAGTTTGCAGGTTCCCCAACCCTTGGGCTCCAAGTTCATAGACTGTGGCACAGGCTGACCTTGTTTGGACTTCAAATATTTTATGCGACGTTCTTACTTTGCTAAGTTTGTGGTTGAATATCTATCTTTCAAAATACATGTAGCCATCATCATATAAAAATTTTAATTCTCCAAAAACCTTTTCAAGCATTGTATATTTGTATAATTTGTAAAACCATTTTGTATAATAAATTTTTGTAAATAATTTTTATTCTCTAACCCTTGTTTTGCAGCTAGGTTTTGAGATTTTGAAATTTTTGTATATATTGGGGTTTTGGGCACTTGTAATGTGCAGGTGAGATTCAAGAAGATTTGTTGGATTAGAGCTAGATCTAGGCCCTTGAGGGTAAGACCTAGTCTCTAAAAATTTTGCAAGCCCAGCATCAAGGATTTTTGGGCAAATACTGAAGATTTGAAACAAAAATTCAATTTTGTGAGGGTTTTGAAATTTTTTAGGCCTCCTAGTCCCGGCGTCATCCCTCCTTGGCCTAGCATGGCCCCTTCTAGCCCCTATGTCAACCTTTCTCCCTTGGTCGTGGGTGTTTTTTGGCCTTTCTAGGCCCAGTTGTGACCCTCTAAGGCCTCGGATTTCTTCCAGGAGCTAGATGGCAACCCTTTAAGGCCTCTAAGACCTGGTCACAGGTTTGAAAAAGGCATTTCCTTCGTCTCCCCTCTTCTCGGCCTCCCCTGCCTCCGTTCAACCTCCTCGGTCCTCTTTCCTACTCTGTCTCCCTCTTCTTTCACCTCCTGCTCCTTTTTTCTCCCTCCTCTCCTCTCATCTCCCTCTCCTCCCTAGGTCACAACCTCCTTTGGCTTGCGGCAGCCTCTTGTGAGGCCTCATCCCTAAGTCGCAGCTGTCTTAGGGCTTGCGGCAGGCTTTTAGGGCCTTGCCTACCCTAGCCGCAGGCCTAACTAGGCTTTGCAACCCTCTTCCTCCTCAATGCTAGCCCTCTAGGGCCAAGCGTTTCCATTCCTTAGCCCTCATTTCCCTTCATCTCATCTTTGTGGCTGCATTTGGTTTTCTGCACTGAAGATTGGTGTGTTTTGCAGAGGTATTGGTGTTTTTCAGGTGACCTTATAATTGGACAAAATTTTGGCGAGTGGACTAGTTCTTCCAAGGCCCCAAGGCCTAAGGGTTTGACCTCTAAACCCTCCCTTGCTCACTGTTTACCTACAACAGTCATATCTGCATCATAACAGTGATATAATCCTCATGAAAGTGGTATAGAAGTCACTCATAATTTTCCTAATTAATTGAACACATTGGGCATTTTGTTTTAAGTTAAATTTTATAATCTTGATGACTTTCATTTCTGATTGCAAATACATCTGAAGTCTGATTTCTAACAGTCGCATTGGCATCCTAAAGTGGTTAAGAACTTTAAAGATACTTTGCATTTTAAGTGCTCTTAAGAAATTGGGTATTTTGGGCTTGTTGGATACACTTGGTGTTGAATAATTCATTCGTAGCTCACTGTTTTCATAATTATCTCACTACTGTCATAAGATTTGCATACCGCTGTCCTAAAGGGTCTAATAATTGCTCATTTGAATGTGATTGGGACATAAGTAACATAAGATATTTCCTTGCTCATGCTCTATAGGTCACAATTGTCTTGTTCCATGGTTTTATAGCAAGTTGATTTCTAATTGTTGCAAGTGCATTAACACATTTTTGCTTGTGAGTTTCACAAAGTTTTCATAAGATGGCATCTAACTCACTCACTAAAGCACATGATCTAATGACCTTGTTCCCCTAAGTGAAATAATCTAAGAGTTATTAAATCTTGGTATCTTGTCAATTGATCTAAGTCACATTGCTTCTCTTTTGATATCTAATTAGAAACTTGGTGAATAAGTGCTCTCATATTCTCATTGATGAATCTACGTTGGCATTGAAATTCTAAGTGTGAAAATTCCACAAACCAAAATCCTATTGCAACAACTCGAAATTATTCTTCTAATTGTAAATTTAATTTAACAATTTATTTGTTGTTTGCTACAGAAAATACTGAATAAATCACACTGCAATCTACACAAATAAAATTGCGGAAGGATAAACGCTAGAAGAAATGCTAGCACACACATAAAATAACACAGCGATTTTTGGACAAAACTCCCCAAAAAACCCCAACTTGGGAAAACCGGTGCAGCGGCTGAGGGTTTTATTTATTAAGAAGTAGTGAAACAATCTGAGTACAATCTGGATGTTGAATACTAACAATCATGCAGAGAAAATACTGACAAAAATCTAGTGAGGAATTTCCCTCACCCCACAGGCAAATCTGGGCTTTGACTGTAGCTCCAAGTGAGCCTCCAAACTACCTTTGTGTTGGCTCTACGTCACCCTAGCATAGTCCCTTCTGCGCTCAATCTGGATCAACCTCTCCTCAAGCCGTCTAGTCTTTTGTTGTCTGGGACAATGTCTCTCATGGCCCACAAAACCTCTGTCCAACTTTTGGCACTGAAACTCGGCTTTCCCCAAGAGAATTGAAATTGCCTCTAGAGGCTACTCTGTTGCCCCAGCATTAGCCTCTTTGTGGCTCTTCTGCCTCTCTGCAAATGCACTAACTGGATCTAGAAATCTTCCTCCGACTTCCCTGTCTCTGCCCCTCTCTTATTACTTCAATTGTTGGCTCTCTCTCCAACAACTAGCTGTTGCTACTCTGGAAATTGATCTACTCATAAATCAGACAGCTAAAGTGTTCTCTCCATCACCACATCGACCTCCTCTTATAATCCTCTGTTGGAGCACCAAAGGCCAAGATTAAAACATAATCAATGGCTAGGATCATCTCTGGATCGATCCGTGTGAATTTCTAGATGATTCACGCCTTGACTTAATTAATACTGATTAATTAACCATATTCCCTAAGTTTAGACTTAGGAAATATTTTAAAACTGGTTAATAATCTAATTAAGTAATTTCTAGGTAGAATTTCCAAAAACGATTTCTGGGTTTTGGAGATCTCATGTAGTCTAGCCTCTCCACCAAATTTCATGGCTAGAACACTTTCGATGCTACAAAAACTAACACTCCCTCTTAGCGAGGAATGTTTTTTAGTGTTGCACTTCCTGCCACAACACCCTGTGTCTGCATCACCTCCTATCACATTGTTGATGTCTGGCCATACTACCCACCAACCACTGCACAACTCTGATATACGCTGCATCTATGTTGTTGATGACCCTGTTGTACTGCTACCAACACTACATGTCCCTCTCATCTGTTGTTGCTGCAATTGCAACATCTGCAACTGAAAAGCATCCAAAATACTGAATCAACTGTGATCATTATAATACATCTCTCATCTGAGTCTCTAAATGTTGCTAGTATCTGCACTGTCACTGAAGAATTTGTGTTGTTGTTGACTCTGCACTGTGCCAAATGCACTGTTGCCAACTCTACACTGCGGTCCCCAGCATCTGACTGCTACTAGTCTCTGCAACTGTCACTCTGGTATCTTACTGCATCAACCATCACAAATCCATCCTACTACTGAATACTGTGGGCCCCTGTAGCAAGGTATTGATCCATGAGGTGGACTCCTCAAGGATCCTACCCAATCTCTATAGATCTCTGGGGCTATAGCACCAAATCTCCCCACCTCACTCCTGGAAGTATATCAGCAAACATGGCAAAGTCTTCCTCTAACCTGGAGGATAGCCTATCGATCTCTGCTGAAGATGCCTACTGATCTTGCTTCTCTTCCTTGTCCTTCTTCCTGAGAGGACACTGGGTACTGTAGTGACCAAGTTCACCATACCAGAAGTCCTTCTTCTTCTTCCTCTACTCCCCCTATCTCTGACTAGGACGCTTTGATGCGAGGGCTGCATTCTCCTCCTCCTCCACCTTCTTCGATCCGTTGATGTTGCCACCAATGGAGCTCTTCAATAGAGGTCGTCTCAACTCCTCCTGCTGCAAATCGGCCCACATCCCGTCCCACCTTAGCAAGGTATCTATGCCCAAGCTACTTTGGACGAATACCTGCCACTCCTCTAAGACACTATTGAGTGCCAATTGCACTAGCTCCATGGGTTGAGGCGCTGCACCAACAGCGGCAAGCTGGTTCTAGATCTCCTGAATCCTGGTGAGGAAGGAATCTATACCTTCCCCCTTTTGCATCTTGACACACCTCAGCTTCTCCTCTAGGTACATCTCCCACTGCTCGGAAGTACCCTAGCATAGCGTGGAGAGGGCATCCCACATCTCATTGCCAGCTATGTGTAAAACAACATGATCCTGAACTTCATCGAGGATCAATTGTTTCACTCGTGCCATCTCCTTTCTATACTCCTTCAATTGATCTGCATCCTGGGGAACTGCTACCACTACATCAATATATGTTTTCAAGCCAAACTTATCTAGAAGGAAGGACATCCTTGCCTTCCAGATGACATAGTTGGAAGGCCCATCCAACATGTCCTAATCACGAAGCCCAGCGGTGGCCATCTCAATAAAATGTCAAAAACCTCCTCTGCTTAGTTGTTGCTCAGTTATTCGCACTCCCTTCTGGAGTGAGAAGATCTGCTCACAACGATTACTAATTTGCAAGGAAAAATCAAACTTCTTGAGACTAGAAGTTCCCTAAGGAAAATTTTCCCTCTGTGTGTGCTCTTCTTCCTTCCACCCGATGTTGGATTTACTCTAGCAAACTACTGCAAAAAACCACTGCGTCCAGCTAGAGATCTACTCCACGAAAAAAAATCTGGGCTGCTCCCTCTGCCTCTAGAATCAATCGATTTGGTAGGATCGAATTTTTTTGCCCCTCACTCAAAAAAATCGAACCTCCTCAAGTAACTCAGCCTCCTGGAAAAATCACTGCACTGCCCCTGGGGATTTCGGCCTGCTGTGTACAATGAGTAGTGAAATTCCTTCTCTCTTCACCTCTAAGCTCTCCAATTGATCAACTACGCTTTGATACCATGTGAAGATTCCACAAACCGGAATGCTATTGCAGCAACTAGAAATTATTCTCCTAATTGTTAATTTAATTTAACAATTTATTTGTTGTTTGCTACGACAAATACTGAATAAATCACACTGCAATCTACACAAATAAAATTGCGGAAGAATAAATGCTGGAAGAAATGCTAGCAAAACACATAAAAATAACAGTTATTTTTGGACAAAAGTCCCCAAAAAAACCTAACTTGGGAAAACCGGTACAGCAGCTGAGGGTTTTATTTATTCAGCAGGAGTGAAATAACCTGAGTACAATCTAGATGCTGAATGCTGGCAATCCTACAGAGGAAATACTAGCAAAAATCTAGTGAGGAATTTTCCTCACCCCACAAGCAAATCCGGGCTCTGACTGTAGCTGCAAGTGAGCTGTCCTAACTGCCTCTACATTGGCTCTGCATCACCCTAGCGCAGTCCCTTCTGCGCTCAGTCTGGATCAGCCTCTCCTCAAGTCGTCTAGTCTATTGTTGTCTGGGAAAATGTCTCTCCTCACCCCTGGAACCTTGGTCCATCTTTTGGCACTGAAACTTGACTTTCCCCAACAGAATCAAAACTGCCTCTAAAGGCTATTACGTTGCCCTAGCATCAGCCTTTATGTGGCTCTTTTGCCTCTCTACAAATGCACTCACCGGATCTGGAAATCTTCCTATGGCTTCACTGTCTCTACCCCTCTCATTGCTTTGATCTCTGGCTCTCTCTCCGGCAACTGACTACTGCTACTCTGGAAATCGATCTGCTCAGAAATCGAGCTGGTGAAGTGTCCTCTCCATCACCACATCGATCTCTTCTTATAATCCTTTGTTGGAGCACCACCGGCCAAGATTAAAACTTAATCAATGGCTAAGATCATCTCAGGATTGATCAGTGTGAGTTTCTAGATGATTCATGCATTGATATAATTAATACTGATTAATTAACCATATTCCCTAAGTTTAGACTTAGGAAATATATAAAAACTGGTTAATAATCTCATTAAGTCATTTCTAGGAGAAATTTCTAGAAACGATTTCTGGGTTTTAGAGATCTCATGTATTCCAGCCTCTCCACCAAATTTCGTGGCTAGAACACGTCTGATGCTACAAACACTAACACTAAGCATTCCTTGTTTAAAGGCTTCTAATCTATTTGAATTGGTGCTAATTTACATTGAGCATATCTGGAAAAATATTGGCATTTATCTCATTAAAATATCTTGGAAGTTTTTATTTGAAGCAAGAGCATTGATAATCTTGTGGTGATAATCGTTGTATCTTGTTAAGCATTGATTAAATTATTCTAAATGTTTTAACTATCATTATTACGGGATTTGGGCACATCCCGTAACTATTGGATAATTGCATATTGTGGGTATCTATTGTATCTTATTGGCACTTGGTAATTTGGCACATTCTCTTGTGGTTAAGGATTGTATCTTAATTTCCATTAATAAATACTTATTGTCATAATTGAAGATTAATCATAGCTAAAGTACTTAACATAAACAATCTTAACTCAAGAATCACTCAATCCGTCTTTCATTGTGTTCTAAGTCTAGTTGCATTAATAATTTACCTCCAAGCATAAGCTTGGTTGATAGATATTTAGGGCCACCCTTTCTCAATTTAGCTTGAGGAATTTAGGCCCTCTTTAGTGGTTAACACAATGAACTTACAGTCGTCAGAGCCACAACCTCTGCAGTGTTGGAGGCATTAGATGGTTGGAACACAGGGGGAGGGGGGGGTATCATTAATCAAGCCTCTACTTGTTTCTCGTTGGCTTCCATCCCACAACCTACTCTAGAGATTAATTCCAAAACAGTTAAGAGGAAGGTTACACTTAAAATAGACATCTAACTTAAAATCAACCAAGATTTTGCATTTCACCTAGCTGTTAGAATTTGCATAGCATATAAGTTAGTGAAGCATCCAAGCAACGATTGTTCATCTGGCTACTTGGTCTCTAATTGATCTAAAAGAAAGTTAGTTGACTCCATAAGGCACTGGTCTCATTAATAATTAAATCTAATCCTTTGAAACTCGCTAAAATCAACCAAGTGGCTAGGCCATTTAATTGTGTCTCCTAGACTCATTGGTTGCTAACTTGTATTTCACTTCACATTTCCATAGGGACTACCTCCCATAGCTTGTTGTTGGGAGACAGCTAAAACGGAGAGGTCTGGGATCAAAGTGACAGCCCCCAACCTGAGTCATTGTCGCAGTGCCTGTACAGTCTGAACAACAACATTTTTTGGTGTCGTTGTCGAGGATATTTTATTCTCGACGCCTCAATGACATTCTCTCATTTCTCATCTTTTCATTTATCCCATCAACGCCACATTTTTTGGCGCTGTTGTCAGGGATAGATTTTTTTGTCCTTGGTCCTCGTGACATTTTTTCCATCATTTCCTTCATCTTTCCATCTTTTCATTTGAGCCGACAACCCCACATTTTCTGGCATCATTGACGGGGATATTTTATTCTCGGCGCCTCAACGACATTCTCTAATTTCTCATCTTTTCATTTATCCCATAAACGCCACATTTTCTAGTGTCATTGTCAGGGATATTTAATTCTCGACACACAACGACATTCTCTCATTTCTCATCTTTTCATAAATCCCATCAATGCCACATTTTCTGGCACCATTATATCTCTTCATATTTTCATCACCTTATCCTTTTTCCTCTCACTAATCCTTTCATCTATTCTATCCGCACCTTTAGCACCTAGACATTTAGGTTGGTTTCCTGTTTGGGTGGCAACTCCACTTATTCATCCATTCACAAGAGCTTACTCTAGAAGGAATCCTAGTAGCTTGGTAACCCCGCTCCTGATCCTGAAAATGTTCTAAGAGCCTAGTTAAACAAGTTACATTCTAGAAAGATTTTATTTTTTCTCAGACAGGGAGCTCTCCCTAATATCCATTTTCTATTCCCTAATCCTATAAATCAAGACTTCATTGTTGATTACCTCAGTCCCTGCAGCTTTGCCAACATCCAAGGTTATTCTCATGATCTTCCAGAGGACTCTGCTATGCACAAGCTTCTAACTTTCCAGGGGAACAATGCAGTCAATGTTGTCGATCACATAAAGAAGTTCAAAACTTTTATACAAAGATATGCTCATGCAACTGCATACAATCATGAAGATGTTAGAACGAAGTTATTTGTCCTTTCATTGGAACAAGTCGTGTTGGATTGGTTTTAGGAAAAGCCAAATAATTCTTTTGATTCATTGCAAGCCCTCATTGATGCATTCAAAGATAAATTTGGGGACAAAAGAGAAGAAAAATATTTGGTCAAAGAGCTTAATTCCATTAGGAAAAGGGAAAATGAAACAGTCGAAAAAATTAAATATTTAATTGTCTTCTAAAGGATATGACTCAAGACTACAAGCCTCCTAATAAAATAGCGTTAGAACAATATCTTGAAGCCTTCAATGTTGACACTCAATATGAGATAAGACGTGCCAAGCTTGTTACTTTAGTCATTACCCAAAATGTTGTTGAAGAATTAGAAAAGGATAAGAAAGCTTAGGGTAAGTCAGAGATTCTTGGTTTTGACAGAGGTCCAGTCAAGAGTAAAGGAAAAGAAGTTAAGGAAGAAGAGCCTGACCCAATCAAAGAATTAACTCAAGTAATTAAGGAAATGAGAACTGAGCATGCTAGACAAACCAGTGACATATAGTCTAGGATGATTCAGATGGAAAGAAATCAACTGCAGAATGTGCAACCTAGAAGTAATAATAATAATAGAGGCAACACAATCCTTGGCCAAGGAGGAACCCCCCTAACGATCAAAGTCCTCCTATCCCACTTGATTATGCTAATGTTGTTGTGTGAAAATTGTAAAACCCGGAATCCTACTGCAGCAACTGATGATATTTCTTTTATTTGTTAAATTAATTAAACAAACTATTTGCAGTTTCCTACGGCAAATATTGAAACATATATGTTGCAGCCTTCACAAAACAAATAATGCGGAAAAATAAATGCTGGAAAACTAGAGAAATTCTAGCACACATAAAAATATTGAAACAGTTATTTTTGGACAAATGTCCTCGGAAAAATCCAACTTGGGAAAACTAGTGCAGCAGATGAGGGTATCTTTATTAATTCTTCAGCAGAAATTCAAGTACAAGAATTCGAACTTCAGAACAGAGGAAAAATACTGAGAGAAATTTAGAGATAAATTTCTCACTCTCCACAGCGACTCCTTGACCCCGAGATGGACCCTCTGTCAATACGCTGGGTCTCTGCATCACCCTCTACCCAGTAACTGCGTAGAGCTCTAGTGGATTGCGTCTCTCCTCACGCTGGCTCTTCCGAAACTTGTTCCGCACTTCTCAAATCACTGTTGATACCCTCTCTCTCCCCTGCAACTCATCCTCTGGCTCTATCTCCTCTGCTGAACTTCAACCACTCAGAAAATCGATTTGCCTGGGCAACTAAGTAGTTGTTATTGTGTGTTCTCCAAGTCCCATCAAGTTTCTTATTATAATCTCTCGTTGAGACATCAATGGCCAAGATTAAGACATAATCAATGGCTAAGATTAACTAGAACTCAATCCATGTCTTTTTCTAGAAGATTCTCACCATGACTTAATTAATACCCTTTAATTAATCATATTCTCTAAGTTTAGACTTAGGAACCATTAAAAAATGATATATTATTTTAATTAAATCGTCTCTAGGTGGAATTTCCAGAAATGATTTCTGGGTTTTGGAGAATACATGTATTCAAGCCTCTCCACCAAATTTTGTAGCTAGAACACATCTGATACTACAAAAACTAACACTCGCTCTTAGCAAGGAAGTTGTTCTAGCGCTGCAACTCACTGAAGAAACACCTTGTCTCTGCACCATCTCTTGTCACGTTGTTGATGTCTGGCTGTTGTTGCCCACCAAATACTGTACAACTCTAATATATGTTGCATCTATGCTGCTTCTGGCCCTGCTGACCTGCTGCCAACACTGCATCTACACTGCGACTCCCTCTCATCTGTTGTTGCTGCAACTGAGAATCCATTTGTTTCTGCTACTGAAATGGTTTCTCCACCATACCTATCTATTCCCTGAACTAAATGAACTTAGCTCTCCTCAGATCTTTCGTGAGTATGTCTGCTACTTGATCTCCTGTGGGAACATATGCCCCACGCTGAACACAGTGTCTCATGAAATGACATCTGATATCAATGTGCTTCGACCTATCATGGAATATTGGATCCTCAGAGAGTTTTATGCAACTTGGATTATCACAGTAAACATTGGTCGCTCCCATCTTCTTTCTAAACAAACACACGATCACCTTCCTAAGCCATATAGCATCGCACGTAGTTGTGTTAGCTACCATATATTCAGCCTTTGTTGAGCTCAGTGCTACTGACTTCTGCTTTCTGCTACACCAAGACACCATCCCTGATCCAACACTGAAGCAGTACCCGAAGGTACTTTTCCTGTCCACTGAACTACCTGCCCAATCTGCATCTGTGAATTCGCATAATCTAATGTCATCTCCTCGAGTATATTTCAACCCATATCCAACTGTTCCACACACATATCTAAGAATGTGCCTAGCTATTGCCCAATGTACTATTTTCGGTTCTACCATAAACTAACTAACGGTATTGACAGCGAAACAAATGCCTGGCCTAGTGTTAACCAGATACATGAGCGACCCAATGAGTTGTCTATACAAGGTGTAGTCGACTTCCTTGTGCCCTAATCCATCTATCTTCTTACAATTGGTGATCATGGGCATCGTCATGGGTCAGAAATCCTGCATTCTGAATCACTTCAGAATATCTGTAGCATATCTCCCTTGCCCAAGGAAGATCTCCCCATTCTTCTGCCACACTTCCAATTCTAGAAAATAGTGCATCAACCCAATATCCTTGATGTCGAATTCTGCTTCAAGGTTCCTTTTGCAGTCTTTTATAAGCCTTGATGATCCTGTCAAAAATAGGCCATCTACATACAAAACCAAATTAGAGGCTCAATCTCCATCATCAAATAGTAGAGATTGGGATCTCCATCACTCTTGATGAATCCCAACTGCTGTAAATAACTACCAATTCGACCATACCACGCCCAGGGTGCCTATTTGAGCCCATATAGGGCTTTCTTCAACCTGCATACATGAGTGTGCTTCTCATGAGTTTCAAAGCCTTCAAGTTGCTCTATATACACCTCTTCTTCTATCACCCTCTTCAAGAATGTTGTCTTGACGTCCATCTGGTGAATCTCCCATCCTCGCTGCGTTGCTAGGGACATAACAGATCTGATAGAGGTATATCTGGAAAATGGGGCGAAGGTCTCCTCATAATCTATCCCTTCCTTCTGTGCATACCCCTTCGCCACGAATCTAGCCTTGTACATCTCTACACTTCCATCTGCAATGTACTTGATCTTGTAAATCCATTTGGAACCTACAACTGATCTGTCTTCTAGTCTAGGCACTACCTCCCAAACATCATTTGTCATGATAGAATTGTATTCTTCCACCACGGCATCCACCCACACTTGCTCACGTGCGGCTTCCTAAAAGCTGGAGGATTTTGGAACCTGAGCTACCAAAGCTTGACATCTGTCAGGCTACCTGCATTGTCTCTTGTCTGTCCTAGGAGCTCCAACAAACTCCTCTGCATCCCTCAAGATCTGACGCACTTCCCTATTGGCTCTGCTACAAGTGGTGGGAGATTCAGTCAGTTCCTCCTCCTATTCCTGCTGCTCCATCTGCTGAGAACTCCCTAGATCTCTGACCCTGAGGAGATACTAGTACTAGTCACCGTACTCGACCCCTGTGACTGTTAGTTTTTTGGTAGCATTGGAAGTGCTCTAGCCTTGAAAATTGGTGAAGAGGCTAAGGCACACGAGTTCTAAAGAACCCAGAAACCATTTGGTGAAATTCCACCAAGATTGTATTAGATTAAAATAATTAATATTTTTAATGGAGTTCCTAAGTCTAAACTTAGGGAAATTAAAATATTAATGGGTATTAATCAAAATATGGATGAGAATGATCTAGAATGCGGATCAAGTCATGTTTTAATCTTAACCATTGATTAGAGACTTAATCTCAGCCTTCGAAGACTCAAAAGGAAAAGTACAAGATGGAGGCTTGGGGTTCACTTGAAGATACACAGAGTGTTGATCAGTCAGCTCGATTTTCCTAGGGCAGGGTTTGCTAAGGAATTCGAACCAATGATCAAACAGTGAAGATCAGAGGCAGTACTGGAAGGAAGTGATTTCCAGTTCCAGTGAATACATAGAAAAGGATAATAGAGCCAGCGTTGGTCCAAGAAGGGAAAGTGCAGCAGCTGAAGGAGATTGATGTAGAGGGTCAGCACAGAATCTGGAGGTTGACGCAAAAATGTTGGGGATGAGCAGAGATCAGTGCCAAGAATCACAGTAGTTGATTGGCAGGAGAAATCTCGATTTCTCAGCAGTAGTCTAGGTTGACACAGTCAAAGGGAGCCTCCACGCAGAAATCACGCAGAGGCTGCATAGGCTCACGCAAGGACTGTGCAGTGGGTCATCCAGGAGCTGGGAACAGAGCAAAATCTCCAGAATCAATGTGAGAGAATTCTCAGTTACCTTCTCTGAGTGGATTGTCGTTTTTCTCTAGGGTATCCAAATTGTATTAAGATATTTACTGCCAATAATAAGAACCCTCAAATCTGTTGCACCAGTTTTCCCACATTGGGTTTTTCCGAGGACGATTGTCCAAAAACAAGTGTGTCAATGGTATTATTCATATGCTGATGTTTCTCTTGCCTTTTAATTTTCAGTTCCTAATTTGTGAAGTCTGCAACTAAATTTATTTTGATATTTACTGAAATATTGGTGAATAACTTATTATAAATAAGTAGGAGAAATAAATCAATTATTGCAACAAATTTTCACATGGTATTAGAGGGAGGTCCAGGCAAGATTGAAGCAAAGAAAAAGGGCATGGAGAACAGTAGGGATCAGAATATTTCCAAATTAGCTTCTAGGCTGGAAGAGGAGTTTGCTTGCTTATCGAGTTCTGCATCAACCGAGGATTGGTACATTGATAGCAAGGCTTCAGCTCATATGACTAGAGAACAAGAATATTTCTCAAGCTATCAGGAGGAACAGATGAACTTCCAAATCACAATGGGTAATAGAACGAAATGCACCCCAGTAAGAAAAGGAACCGTTATATTCCAAACAGCAGCAGGATATAGTCTTCGGGCCACGAACATACTACATGCGCCAGGTATGGGAATGAATTTGATTTTTGTCACTCAATTACAAGATAAGGGATATGATGTATACTTCATTGGTAATAGAGTATATGTCAAGCATCCAAAGTGGAAAAAGAGGACCAAGATTGGACCTCGAAGCAACAGATTATATAAGTTGCAACTCGAGTCTCCTATGGCACTGATAAGCAATAATGTCGATGGAGAAAAAGAATTAAATGAATTTCGGCATAGGAGGATGCAACACTTACATCATGGGGCGTTACGGATGCTCAAGGAAACTGTTACGGGTGTTCCAGTTCTTACTATCAAGGATGATGATACATGCAGAGGCTGCGTGCTAGGCAAGTACGCCAAAGCAACATATTACAGAAGCAACAATAGAGCTAAGAGTGTATTGAGGTTAATACATTCAGACATATGCGATCCAATGTCTATAAGGGCCATCATTGGGGTTGAGTATTTTGTTACCTTCATAGATGACCATTCCAAGAAAACATGGATCTATTTTTGAGAACCAAGGATGAGGCCTTTGATCGGTTTAAAGAGTTTAAGGCTCTAGTGGAAAACCTGACAGGAAGGAAGATCAAGATATTGCGCTCAGACAATGGCAGAGAATACACGAATAAAAACTTCATTGATTTCTGTGCAAGGGAAGGGATCTGAAGAGAATGGATAGCACCTTATTATCCAGAACAGAATGGAGTCGCAGAAAGGAAGAACAGAACTATTGTTGGAGCAACAAAGGCGATGTTATATGATCAAAATCTACCCAAGTTTTTATGGGCAGAAGCATGCAGCACGGCTGTACACATTCAAAACAAGACTCCTCACATGGCTTTAGGAAAGAATACGCTAGAGGGAGTTCTCACGGGAAAGAAGCCAAAAGTAAGTCACCTCAAGATATTCGGAAGTGTAGCTTATTGCCATAATCCAGAAGAGAAGCAGAGCAAGTTAGAGCAGACTGCCGACGTTGGGTATCTCGTGGGTTACAGCGAGACTTCAAAGGCGTATAGAATCTACATTCCGAGCAGTAGGAAGATTGTAGTAAGGTGGGATGCAAAGTTCATGGAAGATAGAGCCTTCAAGAAATCTCGTGATGTCGTTTGAAGAACACGTTGAGGATGCTCCTCTACCTCCAGCAATAGGGATCAGATCTGGCATGAAGAAAAGTGTCTGGTTCAAGCACGGTAACTAGTACTAACATCTCCTCAAGAGAAGAGGAGCCAGGAGTGTCACAACAGGAAGAGGAACAAATGGAACCTCCCACCACCCGTGGAAGAACTAGCCAAGAAGTACGACAGACTCTGACGGACACAGAGGAATTCATTGGAGCTCCTAGAGTTGAGAAAAGGCAACGTAGACAACTTGATAGGTACCAAGCATTGGTAGCTCAAGTCAAAGAACCTTATAGTTTTCAAGAAGTCGCACAACACCAGGTATGGGTGGACGCCATGGTAGAAGAGTACAGTTCTATCATGACAAATGATGTCTGGGAAATTGTACCAAGACCAGAGAACAGATGAGTTGAAGGTTCGAGATGGATCTACAAGATCAAATATGTTGTAGATGGCAGCGTAGACAAGTACAATGCTAGGTTTATCGCAAAAGGATATGCACAAAAGGAAGGAATAGACTATGAGGAAACCTTTGCCCCAGTAGCTCAATATACCTCTATCAGATCTATTATATCCCTTGCAGCACAGATGGGATGGGAGATTCACCAAATGGATGTCAAGACAATGTTCTTGAATGGGGTGATAGAAGAAGATGTATATATCGAACAACCAAAAGGTTTCGAAACACATGAAAAGAGAACTCATGTGTGCAGGTTGAAGAAAGCCTTGTATGGCTAAAACAAGCACCCAAAGCTTGGTATGGTTGAATTAACAACTACTTACAATAGTTGGGATTCATCAAGAGCGATGTCGAGCCCAATCTTTATTATCTGCTGGTAGAAGGTGAGCCATTAATTCTGGTATTGTATGTGGAGGATCTATTTTTGATAGGATCATCCAAACTCATATAGGATTTTAAGAAGAACCTGGAAACTGAGTTTGATATGAAGGATTTGGGGCTAACAAACTATTTTCTAGGAGCAAGATGGTGAGATCTTCCTTGGCCAAGGAAGATATGCATCAGAAATTCTGAAAAGATTTAGAATGCAGGATTGTTGACCTATGGCTACACCTATGATTACCAATTGGAAGAAATAGATGCTTTGGGAGACAAGGAAGTGGACCCCACCTTATACAAACAACTCATTGGGTCTCTTATGTATCTGGTCAACACCAGGCCAGACTTATGTTATGCTGTCAACACACTTAGTCAGTTCATGATGGAACCAAAAAGGGCGCACTGAGCAGCAACAAAGCACATTCTCAAGCATGTGCGGGGAACAGTCAATTTTGGGTTACGATACACCAAGGACAATGATATCGAATTGAGTGGATTCACTGATGCAGATTGGGCAAGAAGTTCAGTAGACAGGAAAAATACCTCTAGGTATTGCTTCGGTATTGGATCTGGGATGACCTCCTGGTGCAATAAGAAGAAGAAGTTTGTAGCTCTGAACTCTGCTAAAGCTGAGTACATGGCAGCTAGCAAAGCAACATGTGAACCTATATGGTTCAGGGAATTGCTTGTATATCTATTCAGGAGAAGGATGGAAGTGACAAGGATCTTCTGTGATAATCAGAGGAGAGGTGTATCAAGCTCTCTGAAAATCCAGTATTTCATGATCACTCCAAACACATCGATATTCGATGTCACTTTATCAGAGACTGTGTTCAGCTTGAAGTGGTACAATTAGAATACACTCCCACAAGAAATCAAGTAGCAGACATACTCACCAAGGTTCTAGGAAGAGCAAAGTTTGTTCAATTTCAGGAACAGATGGGTATGTTGGAAAATCCCTTTCAATAGAATGATGCAGCGTTTGAGAGGGAGTTGTAGTACAGATGCAGCAGTGGTAATGGTAGTGTCATGGGCAGCAGTACAGAAGCAGCAGCAACACAGTGTTGGTGGCAGCTACAGTGCAGATAGGTGGTGCTTCAGAAACAGAGAAGCATGCAAGTGGACATTGTTGCTAGAGCACTTTCCTCACTAAGAGGGAGTGTTAGTTTTTGGTAGCATCGAAAGTGCTCTAGCCTTGAAAATTGGTGAAGAGGCTAAGGCACATGAATTCTAAAGAACCCAAAAACCGTTTGGTGAAATTCCACCCGGAAGTATTTTATTAAAATAATTAATATTTTTAATGGACCTAGGGAAATTAAAATATTCATGGGTATTAATCAAAATATGGGTGAGAATGATCTAGAAGGCAGATCAAGTCATGTTTTAATCTTAGCTATTGATTAGAGACTTAATCTCAATCGTTGAAGACTCAACAAGAAAGGTATAAGATGGAGGCTTGGGGTTCACTTGAAGATACACAGAGTGTTGATCAGTTAGTTCGATTTTCCTAGGGTAGGATTTGTTAAGGAATTCGAACCAGTGATCAAGCAGTGAGGATCAAAGGCAATACTAGAAGGAAGTGATTTCCAGTTCTAGTGAATACACAGAGATGGATAATAGAGCCAGCGTTGGTCCAAGAAGGGACAATGCAACCGCTGAAGGAGATTGACGCAGAGGGTTAGCGCAAAATCTGGAGGAGGTTAACGCAGAATTGTTAGGGATGAGCAGAGATTAGTGCTGGGAATCACAATGGTTGATTGGCAGAAGAAATCTCGATTTCTCAGGAGTAGAAGCAACAGCAGTCCAGGTTGACACAGTCAAAGGGAGCCTCCACGCAGAAATCACGCAGAGGTTGCGTAGTCTCACACAGGGACTGCACAGTGAGTCATCCAAGAGTTAGGGACAGAGAAAAATCTCCAGAATTAGTGTGAGAGAATTCTCAGTTATCTTCTATGAGGGGATTGTCGTTTTTCTCTAGGGCATCCAAGTTGTATTCAGATATTTACTGCCAATAATAAGAACCCTTGAATCCATTGCACCAGTTTTCCCACATTGGGTTTTTCTGGGGATGATTGTCCAGAAACAAGTGTGTCAAGGTGATTTTTCATATGCTAATGTTTCTCTTGCCTTTTAATTTTTAGTTCCTAATTTGTGAAGTCTGTAACTGAATTTACTTTGATATTTACTGAAATATTGGTGAATAACTTATTATAAATAAGTAGGAAACATAAATCAATTATTAAAGAAAATTTTCACAGTGACTATCCTCCTGCTTGTCCCACTAGTTGTCCCTGTCGCTGGACTAATGAAACTTCTACTGACTAATCACCTGCAGGCATTTCTCGAAATCTTCTGAAAGCTCTGTCTTCCATGAACTTTACATCTTGTCTCACTATAATCTTCCTACCGCTAGGAATGTAGATCATGTATACCTTTGAGGTCTCACTATACCCTACGAGAAACCCCTTCTCTGCAGTCTAATCCAATTTACAACGCTTTTAAGCTAGTATGTGGCAGTAAGCCATACTCCTGAATATCCTCAAAAGAGTTACTTCAAGCTACTTTCCTGTGAAGACCCCCACTGGTGTTTTCTTCCCCAATGCTCTATCAGGTGTTCTGTTTTGAATGACACCATTGTGTTGCATGCCTCTACCCATAAAAATCTAGGCAAATCCCAGTCATACATCATAGCCTTTGCAGCCCCAACTATTGTTCTATTCTTTCGCTCCGCTACTCCATTCTGCTGAGGATTATATGTAGTTGTCCATTCTCTTTTGATGCCTTCCTTTGCGCAAAAGTCTGTGAAGTCTTTATCTGTGTATTCTCCACCATTATCTGAACATAGCACCTTGATCTTTTTCCCTATTGTGTTTTCTACGAGAGCCTTGTGTTGAAGTTTCTAAGTTTACTTAGTTAGAAACCCTCCATGCACTTTATCTGATTTATTCCTACCTACTTGTTATTTTACTTAACAAGTTATTTACAACATAAATACTAAAAATAAACACTAGTGCATGCTCAACATATTACAGATCAGCTACTAAAGGAAACATAAACAATCACACCATATGACACCATTATTTTTAGACTAATGTCCTCGGACAAACCCAATGTGGGAAAACCGGTGCAACTATATGAGGGTTTTCTTATTAAGCAATATCAAAGTACAATCTGGGTGCCGAAACTGGCCTACCCAATAGAGAATTTCCTTGGCAGTAATACCTCTCAGTTTCTGACAAATCTCCTGGCTAAAACCCTGATAATCCTTCCGACAACTCTACACCAATTTGCCCCAAAAACCCCAGCGTCAGCCTCTCTCTAGATTGTGTCAGCCCCTCCCTACCCAGCGCTGGCCCAGCGTCACCTCGGATGGGACTGCACCAGCCTTAGGAGGCCCTGTGTCAGCCCTTTGGCCCTCTACGTCAGCAACGCTAGCCTCTCTGAGGTTCTGCGTAGCTCCCGACTGCCTCTGCGTAGCCCTGTGTGAGCACTGGCTGGCTCTACATCACTCTTCTCGGCTATTGTGCTACTCTCCCAACACTATCTTTGCCTCTCTGTCTCTCTGTACTCAATGCCCCTCAGCTGCAACTCCAGATCACTAATTCTATCTCTCTTAGCAAACCCCGCTCTAGAGAATAGAATGACTGGTCACTCTAGTGTGTTCTCCAAGTGACCCTCAAGCCTCCTCTTATACTTTTCCTGTTGACATATCAACGACTGAGATTAAGTCCCTAATCAATGGCTAAGATTAGATCTGGCTTGATCCATGTCTTTTGGACCATTCTAACACAGTTTCATATTAATACACATTAATATTTTATTTTCCCTAAGTTTAGACTTAGGGACTCCATTAAAATATTAATTATTTTAATATCTGCTAAACTATTTAGAATGTGCCCAAACCCTTTTTGGGTATTGGAGATCTCATGTGCCCCAACCTCTCCACCAAATTTCATGGCTAGAGCACATCCGATGCTACCCCAAATTAACGCTCCCTCTTAGCGAGGACTGTGCTCTAGCAATACTCCTTACTGAGTATTACTCTGATCATCCAGCATCGGTACCCATGCTGATGCTAGGTCTTCCTGCCCAGCATCCTCAACACTACTGCATCCTGTACTGTTGCCCATGGTTCTGCCACTGCCACTGCTGCATCTGTACAACAGCTCTCTCTGCATCTCTGTTGTTGCTGG
Organism: Pinus taeda; assembly: GCA_000404065.3. Taxonomy (NCBI): domain Eukaryota; kingdom Viridiplantae; phylum Streptophyta; class Pinopsida; order Pinales; family Pinaceae; genus Pinus; species Pinus taeda. Next base: position 131,424 of record APFE030053097.1, on the reverse strand, counting down.
TCCTTTCTCCCAACACTGCATCCGCATTGCGCCTCCTCTCATCATGCTGCCCACTGCTGCACTGCAACTTAGTTACTGAGAAGTAACTGATCTCCCAATCTGACCTCCCTATTGGGCTAGAGACACCCACTGATGCTGAAGCTCCCTCTGCCGCTGACAAGTGCTCCCTCTCTGACCTCTGTGCTGCTGCAACAACTCCCTGCATCTCACACCATTGCACACCTCTCTGTGTCATCCTGTACTGATGCAACACTCATGTGCCTCTCGCACTACTGCAGCCTACTAGCCTCGCACTGTCTCGGGGCTCCTGCATTATAGCTCTCTCTATCGCTCCATCCGCATCCGTATCTACCCATATCAGCCAGTCCTGCTACTCCTCGTCGAGGCTCCCGTAGCAAGGTCTAATCCAAGAGGCTGGGTACCTCAAGGATCTTGCCCCTCATCGCTTATAGTTTGCCTTACTACAGCTTGATGTCTCCCCACTTCCGCTCAAGTGGTGCGTGTGCACTCATGGCACAGTCATCATCTATCAGAACTTCCTTCTCTGCCCATGTTGGCACTGCCTTAGTCTCAAAAGACTCTCCCTTACTCTTCTTCCTTGGACACTGGGTCACATAATGACCCAGCTCCCCACAGTGGAAGCACTTGATCTTGGAGAGATCTTTCTTCTTCCGCTTTTCCTACTTTCCCTCAGATGCTAGGGCAACATCTTCCTCCTCCTTCTTGACTTTAATCCCCTTGCTGTTGCTACCCATCTTCAACTGTCGTCTGATCTCTTCCTGGCGAAGAGTTGCCCGCATCTCGTCCCAAGGTGGGAGAGTCCCTCTCCCTAGTATACTCTGGACAAATACCTCCCAGTCTTCTAAGACAGCATTCAAGGTTGTCCTCACCATCAACTCCTGATCCAGCGTGGCTTCTATAGTAGTCAACTGATCTAGAATCTCATTCAGTCCTCCGAGGAAGGTGTCAATGGGTTCTCCCTTCTTCATCTGATACGACCTCAACTGATTCTCAAGTAGCATTCTTCTCTGCATAGAAGTATGCTAGTACAATTTCTTGAAAGCCCCCCACATCTCAAATGTCGTTTCCTTCTCGGTTATGTGTGGTACTACATGATCCTTGACCTCGTCAAGGATGATGCTCTTGGCCCTCGCCATTGCCTCCTCATACTTGTCGTTATCATTGGGGTCGACTGGGATAGCTATCACCTTCAAGGCGAAGTTCTTGACACGATTTCTATCAAGTACAGATAAGATTTGGCCTTCCAGACTACAAAGTTCGATACTTCGTCCAGTCTATCCTGGTCTCTTACTTCGTGTGGTGCCATGATGCTCCTCTACTTCCCTCCTAGAAGTTCTCTTGTGGACTCCTTATGAGTCTTGATTTCCCTCCTAGAAATCCTTCTGCCGCTGTCGAGATGCGCCCTACTCAAATCGTCTTGTGCAACCGCATCGCTGATCCGGGTTCCTCGGCTAGAAACCCTCGGTAGCAGCTCCTCTTGGCCTTGTTCTGTCAGGTACTATTCTGACTACAATACCTCACCAGCTCCACTCTGCAATATTCCCACAGCCTTCTAAACCCCAACAACATGAAGGTGAGAGCTCCTAGCCTCCGCACAATCCCAGCACCAGCAACCTGGCCTCCTTAACCAACTTCGTCAGCCCTCCCAGCTACTGCGTGGCTCTGCGTGAGGCTCGCTTTGCCTTCCTTGGCCTCTGCACTATCTCTTCCCGACTCACCCTTGTTGACGCAAGCACTGCGTAACCCTTCCCTTATTGTTACTATGCTAGAAACAGCTTCTGTCACCTCGAGACAGTTGTTTTCTGCTGTTATTGCTCTGCTCGGCTGATGTCCTTAGTCCTCCTGTGATTTGTAATCACCCTCTGGTACCATGTTGAAGTTTCTAAGTTTACTTTGTTAGAAACCCTCCATGCACTTTATCTTATTTATTCCTACCTACTTGTTATTTTCCTTAACAAGTTATTTACAATGTAAATACTGAAAATAAACACTAGTGCATGCTCAACATATCATAGATCAGTAACTAAAGGAAACAAAAACAATCACACCGTATGACAACATTATTTTTGGACCAATGTCCCCGGAAAAACCCAATGTGAGAAAATCGGTGCAACTATCTGAGGGTTTTCTTATTAAGCAATATCAAAGTACAATTTGGGTGCCAAAACTGGCCTACTCAATAGAGAATTTCCTTGGCAGTAATACCTCTGAATTTCTGACAAATCTCTTGGCTGAAACCCCGGATAATCCTTCCGGCAATTCCTCTACACCAATCTGCCCCAAAAACCCCAGAGTCAACTTCTCTATGGACTGCGTCGGCCCCTCTCTGCCTAGCACTGGCCCTTCGTCACCCTAGACGGGACTACGTCAACCCTTTGGCCCTCTGCGTCAGTAACGCTGGCCTCTCTGAGGCTCTGCGTAGCTCCCGGTTGCCTCTACATGGCCCTCCGTGAGCACTGGATGGCTCTACGTCACTCTTCCCGGCTACTGCGCTGCTCTCTTGGCACTATCTCTACCTCTCTGTCTCTTTGTACTCAATGCCCCTCAGCTGCAACTCCCGATCACTAATTCTATCTCTTTTAGAAAACCCTGGTCTAGATAATAGAATGACTAATCACTCTAATGTGTTCTCCAAGTGACCCTCAAGCCTCCTCTTATACTTTTCCTGTTTACATATCAACGGCCGAGATGAAATCCCTAATCAACGACTAAGATTAGATTTGGCTTGATCCATGTCTTTTGGACCATCCTAACACAGTTTCATATTAATACACATTAATATTTTATTTTCCCTATGTTTAGACTGTTGACCCTGCCGCCTATACCTACCTACAAGTCAGTGAAAAAAGCCTTCAACCCCACAAGGTGTGGTTGGTGGCAGGGAATTCAGAGAAGGGGCTGTCACACTAATCCCAACTCTCTCCGTTTGAGCTATCTC
>APFE030053097.1:102645-117958 GCA_000404065.3 Pinus taeda | reverse complement strand
AATTATTTTAGCTGGCAAATAAATACACGCCTCCACAAACCCGCTTAATGTCGACAATGACAATGGCAGATTTCCAAAAAAGGTTGTTGGATGCAGAGCAAAAGATTAATAACAACCACGACGAGGTCAGTAAAAGGTTAAATGAAGTCGAGAGCAAGCTTGGGGAGCAAGCGGACAAAATAAAAAATCTTCAAGATACGACGAATCGAATAGAAATAAAGATGGAAAATTACCATGCCCAGACAGAAGCAGGGATCAAAGAGGTCTTAACAATGCTGACAAGTCTGTGTAAAAGGTCGAATTGTACACCCGAACAACTACTAAAAGAAGGTGAAGAGAATCAAGAAAACATCTCGTCAGATTCAACTAAGTCCACAGACTCTCATGACAAAATTGAATCCCCAAAAAAATCAGCGACACCCCACCAAGAAGCGAGTAACACAGCTGTTACAAACAAGCAACTCTGGGATAACTTTACCAATCAACACCCTTTTTTTGCTCAACCAGTAGCAACATACCAGCGATGGGCAAAAGTCGAGATGCCTAAATTCGACGGAAACGAAAAAAACAATGTTGCATGGATAAATAAAGCAGAAGAATACTTTGAGATATACGACATCACTGACGATGACGAAAAGCTCAGACATGCATCCATGAAAATGGAGGGAGAAGCATATAACTGGTATATGTGGTGGAAAAAGACAACACATGTCATTAGCTGGAGGAAATTTAAAGATGCATTCTTCAAAATATTCCAAGGTGTAAAGGAAAAAGAATTCTTTTCAAAACTCATCAAACTACGACAAAAAGGAAGTGTCGATGAATACACTCAAGAATGGGAGACCTTAGTAACTCGAGTGCCTGGGTTATCAGAATCTCGTTTAATTCAATCATACATCTCGGGACTTAAATCTCATTTACAAGCAGAACTTGAGATGCACGACATTACATCTATAGAAGTAGCAAGACGAAAAGCAAAAACAGCGGAAAAGAAATCCGAACCAATATTTTGGTCAACAGCGGAAAAAGCTTATGCAAGACGAAGGATACCCCAGTATGTGGGACTCAAATTAATACAAGATATGTTCCACCACATTGTCGTGAAGATGAAAAATCTAATGTGGAAATGCAAAGGATAAAAGAGGGTAAATGTAAACGTTGTGGTGAGAAATGGGACCCCAAACATAGATGTGCTAAAGGAAAAGAGCCAAAGAACCTATATAATTGTGAAGCAACCAATGATTCAAACAGTGAAGATTATGACATAGAAGAAACAGAAGACGCCCTAGAATTCTCACCAGACTTAGATGACGGAAGTACTCCGCAAGTGTCATTATCAGCCATGACAGGTATATCACAAACTCAGACCTTAAAATTAAAAGGACACATAAAGAAGAACAACGTAGTGGTTCTCATCGACTCTGGAAGCACACACAATTTATAGATGCGACTGTGGCCAAGAAACTCAATATCTTTTCATTTCCCTTACCAAACATGAAAGTGATGATAGCTAATGGTAAGAAGATTGAAAAGGTAGGGAAATGCCATAAAGTCAATTTGCAGATTCAAGACTTTAAATTAGAATCTCCGTTCTTCACGGTACCATTAGGAGGAGTAGATGTAGTTTTAGGCATCCAATGGCTACGAACTTTAGGTACTTATGCCGCCAACCATCAATTACAATTTATAAAATTCAAATGGGGAGGTCAGAAGTACAAACTACATGGATTCCAAGCACCAGAAAATCATGATGTATCATCATCTCAGATGATGAAGCTGAGTCGAAAAAGAGTACCTACTTATACAGTACAATGTCATCAATTAGAAATGTTATCTGCAAATATGACCAGAGAAGAATCACCAGAGATACAAGATCTGATTCGGAAGCATGAAAAAGTATTTCAAGACCTACCTATGAAGATGCCGCCTAATAGGGGAATTGAGCATACCATAGAAGTCAAGGCAAGATCAGACCCTGTTAACATCAAGCCATACCAATATCCACATCACCAAAAAACGGAACTTGAGAGATTAATCCAAGACCTTTTAAAATGTGCGACCTTGATCATCTTAGAATATCTGATCAAGTGGAAGGACTTACCCGAAGAAGACGCTTTCTGGGAGAACGAATCATTCTTCAAAAACATCCGTCGTTACTTATGCTTTGAGGACAAAGCATTCTTTCGAGAGGAAGGCAATGTTATGTAAAAAATTAGTTAATTTTAGGTTTATTGTTTAATTTAGGTTTAGTTAGACGAAAGGGCACGATCATAAGATTATGCCCTTTCCCAAAGGGTGCCTATGGCGGTATATAAGCCAGGCAACCCATTGTAAATCATCATCTCTCTGTAATTCATTTTATTAATAAAAGTCTTTTATATATAATTCTGTTCATCCGAAAGTATTATACTTCACCCTGAAGAGGAGTAGCAGGACTAGCGGATGTCGGTAGAGACAGATGCGGATGGAGTGACAAAGAGTGCTACAGTGCAAGAGTCCTGGGACAGCATGGGGCAACAGTGCGAGATGCATGGAGTTGTTGCAGCAGTGTAGAGGTCAATAGAGAGAGCACTTATCAGCGACAAAGGGAGCCTCAGCATCGGGAGTGTTTCTAGCCTGATGGAGATGTTAGAGTTGGGAGGATCAGTTACTTACTTCTCAGTAACTGAGTTGCAATGCAACAATTAGCAGTGGCAGTGCTATGGGCAGCACGATGAGAGGGGATGCAATGCAGATGCAGATGCAGCAGTGGTAAGGCCATGGGCAGCAGCACGGATGCAGGAGGAGTTGTCGTACGGATGCAACAGTTGCAGTGGCAAGGCCATGGGTAGCAGTACATGATGCAACAGTGCATAGGATGTTGGACGGAGAGTCCTAGCATCAACACAGGGACCAATGCTGGATGATCAGGGTGATACTCAGTGGGGAGTATTACTAGAGCATAGTTTTCGCTAAGAGGGAGTGTGGATTTGGGGTAGCATTGGATGTGCTCTAGCCACGAAAATTGGTGGAGAGGCTAAAGCGCATGAGATCTCCAAGACCCAGAAATGGTTTGGGCATAATCTAACCGATTTGGGAGATATTAAAATAATTAATAATTTTAATGGAGTTCCTAAGTCTAAACTTAGGAAAAATAAAATATTAATGTGAATTAATATAAAACTGGGTTAAAATGGTCCAAAAGTCATGGATCAAGCCAAATATAATCTTAGCCATTGATTAGAGATTTAATCTCGGCCATTAATGGACCAACGAGAAAAGTATAAAAGGAGGCTTGAGGGTCAGTTGGAGGACACACTGAGAGAGATCAAGAACTCGATTTTCTGGGGCAGGGTTTGCTGAGGAAATTGAGAGAGTGATCTGAGTTGCAGATGAGGGGCAGTGAATACACAGCAGAGAGGCAGAGTTAGTACCGTGAGGATCAGCGCAGAAGCCGAGAGAGGTTGACGTAGAGAAAGCTAGAGGCACGCAGAGGCAGCCAGTAGCTATGCAAAGCTAAAGAGGGCCAGCGTGTGAGACGCAGAGGCTCCAGAGGCTGACACAAAGCACAGAGAGGCTGACGCTGAGATAGAAAGGCTGACGCTGGGCCAGAGAGGCTGATGCAAGGCCTAGAGGCAGCGCTAGGAGATTTTTCGTGGGATAGACTGGGAGCTGGAGAGCCGAATAGGGTGACGCAATCCCTATCAGAGTGACATAGAGCAACAAAAGCTACATTGTTGTTGTGGGATTGTTCATCCAGTGATTTGGCCGGAATATCTGTCTCCGACTGAGAGGTACTATTGTCAAGGGCATTCTCTGTTGGGTGAGCCATTTTTGGCACCCAGATTGTATTATGAAACTGCATAATAATAAAACCCTCTGAATAGCTCACCGGTTTTCCCGCATTAGGTTTTTCCGGGGACATTAGTCCAAAAACAACGGTGTCACTTGTGTGCTTGTTTACTTTCAATTGATGATCTGTATGTGCTGATACTGTACTTGTATTTATTTTCAGTTTTTACATGGTAAATAACTTGTTAAGTAATTGAACAAGTAGGAAGAAATAAATCAGATAGTACAAGAAGAATTTCTAACGGGTTAAACTTAGAAATTCCAACAATAATTGTATGTTGGATTTCGGCGCTTCAACGAATGTTATGACTAAGAAGGTTACAGATCAGTTGAACTTCAGGATTTCTAGGCCTTATCACAACATTTATTCTATGGATTCAAAAAGGATTAAAGTCCTTAATGTGGTCAAAGACTTGCAGGTTTCCTTAGTTGATTATCCATACAAGAACATCACCATGGACATAGCTACCATTGATGTACCAGATGCATAGGGGACGCTCCTCTCACGGAAGTTTGCAGTTGATCTAGGGGGATGTATTCAAATGGATTTATCATATGCCGCTATTCCCGCAGCTACAAGTGGTATGGTCAACTTATATAGGGAAGTAGAAAGAAGATACCATGTTGAAGTTCCAAAGAAACTGGAAAATGGTGAAGAAGTTGTACCACATGATAATCCACCATTATATGAGGTATAATTCATTCAGCCATTTTATCACTTTTCCTCATCTCCTCTGCCATCTTATCTCTCGACCAGAAGAAGAAGAAGGTTTTAGATTGACAGAGATATGCACCACAATTATCACATGCTTCATCAACCAAAGAGGGTCAAGTTTCAGCAAGGGACATCAGATAAGTAGCCTATTGATCTACGTATCAGCGACCGAATGTTTCAAATCGTGCCACACAGATGATATCTGATGCCATAAGGCATCTTTTGTATAGTATCTCTAACCCTACTCCCTTTTATTTTGTTAGCTAGTTTTATTTCACGCATTTAAGTCATATGATCTTTCATTTCAGTTTGTTAGAGTAGATTTTTCTATTCCAGCAGATATTCTATGTATGAATGATGATTTCGATTTTGAATGGATATCTAATTGATGGACTTTTGTTTTCTTGGATACAGGACTCTGGGATTCTCGCGTTACCCCATATGGAAGCAACATGTCCCCATATGGAGCCAGATGTTGCACCCATTTTTTCAACATTCAAAGCAAGTAGGATCTGGGAGCTTGAAGAAAAATTTTCAAAGTCAGAATCATCAAACACATCTTTATTATGTCATTGTAAACCCATTCTGCAAATTTGCAATGTAAATGATGCTAGTAAGACCGTGTATTATGTAACAACCTAGGTAAGCCTATTATTTATCCTAGGAGGTTTTTCATCTCACTGATTATCTATGTTTCTAAATGTGGATGATCGGCAAAGTTTTTCCCTCCAGCCTCACCCCAATGCTAGGGTGGAATTTATCGTCAAGGTCTTAGGTGAGTCCTAGTGTTTTAGTCGAGTCTATTGTAAAATTGATTTCGGAATAATTTAAGCTAATTGGCTAAATCATTTGATTACAAACCACTTGATCTACTAAATCATATTGTGTTACAGAATTGGGTAAATATTTTGGCGGTCTATAGTGAACAGGTGTTCCCACTTTGAGGGTTGAATTTGTAAAATCTTATGTAAAAAATATTTTAGTGCATGGTCCCTCATACTTAGACACCATGGCTAAAATATTTCAGGGTGGAAAAAATAATTAATCCCCTCAAGGGTCAATTAATTAATTTTTCTGGCAAAAATAAAATTAGATCCTAAGCGAGAAAATTAATTAATTTAGAGTCAAAAATTAAAATGTTAGAAAAATTAAATTCTCTAAGTGGAAAAATTCGTGGGTCTAAAAGAAATTATTTTTTGGAGGACCCCCACCAAGGGAATATTGGAAACTTCATGAAAATTTAGACCATTGTTCCTTGGTAGTTAAGTCAAAGTCAATTTTTTGAGGAAATTAACTCACAATAATTATTTTTAAGCTAATAAAAAATGGTTTTAATGAGAAATTCGAAAATTCCACAAAAATAAATATTTTGGACGGTGGAAATTAAATGTTCATCAAGGATTTATCTACGGTCGAGATTATCTTGACAGGCATCAAGCCAACTACTCATTATTTTCCACTTGCAGGAATTTCTCTATAAATATAAGGCTTTTCGCTTCTATTTTCATCTTATGATGAGCTGAGTTCTCATGTAATTTTGTAAATGCTGGTGTGAAGCCACTGTTTTGCTAGGAATGTTTGAACTTCATAATAAAAAACTTTGGGGTACAATTCATGGTATCTTTGTCTCATTGATCTGTGGTTGTGCTGGGTATGTGTTTTCCTATATTGTGCTTAAAATATTATCAGAAGTGTTATTGCATTTGTAGATGATAGGAACATTCTATTAGTAAGTTGTGGGCTTATCTCAGGTGATCCGATTCATTGTATGTTCTAACGATCTTTTCTTGAGAAAATATATAGAGTTTGCAAGTTCCCTGGCCCTTGGGATCCAAGTTCACAAACTGTGGGGACAAGCTAACCTTGTTTGGACTTCGAATATTTTATGTGACGTTCTTACTTTGCTAAGGCTGTAATTGGATATCTATCTTTCGAAATACATCTAGCCATCATCATATAAAAATTTTAATTCTCCAAAAATCTTTTCAAGCATTGTATATTTGTATAATTTCTAAATAGATTTCGTATAATATTTTTTTGTAAATAATTTTTATTCTCTAACCTTGTTTTGCAGCTGGAGTTTGGGGCTTTGTGATTTTGAAATTTTTGTATATATTGGGGTTTCGAGCACTTGTAAATTTATTTGTGCAGGTGAGATTCAAGAAGATTTGCTAGATTAGAGCTAGATCTAGGCCCTTGGGGGTAAGATCTAGTCTCTAAAAACTTTGCAGGCCAGCATCAAGGATTTTAGGGAAAATATTGAAGATCTGAAACAAAAATTCAATTTTGCGAGGGTTTTGAAATTTTTTAGGCCTCCTAGTCCCAACATCACCCCTCCTTCACCTAGCATGGCCCATTCTAGCCCCTGCGTCAGCCTTTTTCCCTTGGTCGTGGTTGTTTTTGGGCCTTTCTAGGCCTGGCCGTGACCCTCTATGGCCTCATCTTTCTTCTAGGAGCTAGACTGCAGCGCTTTAGGGCTTGTCATGGGCCAATTAGGGCCTCTAAGGCCTAGGCATAAGCCTGAAAAGGCCTTTCCTCTCCTTTCAACCCTTTGTCTCCCCTCTTATCGGCCTCCCCTGCCTTCGTTTAGCCTCTTCGTCCCTCTATCCTACTCCGTCTCCCTCTTCTTCCTCCTCCCGCTCCCTTTTTGTCCCTCCTCACCTCTCATCTCCCTCTCCTCCCTAGGTCGTAGCCTCCTTTGGCTTGCGGCAGACTCTTGTGAGGCCTCATCCCTAAGCTGCGGCCCTCTTAGGGCTTGCGATAAGCCTCTAGGGCCTTGTCTACCCTAGTTGCAGGCCTAACTAGGCCTTGCAACCCTCTTCCTCCTCAATGCTAGCCCTCTAGGGCCTAGTGTTGCCCTTCCTTAGCCCTCATTTCCCTTCATCTCATCTCTGTGGATGCATTTGGTTTTTTGGTCCTTACAGAGGTATTGGGAATTTTTCAAGTGGCCTAATCATTGGACAAAAATTTGGCAAGTGGACTAGTTCTTCCAAGGCCCCAAGACCTAAGAGTTTGACCTCTAAACCCTCTCTTGCTCATTGTTTACCTACAACAGTCATATCTACATCATAACAGTGATATAATCCTTATGAAAGTGCTCTAAGAGTCACTTATAATTTTCTTAATTAATTTAACACATTGGGCATTTTCTTTTAAGTTAAATTGTATAATCTTGATGACTATCATTTATGATTGCAAATACATCTGAAGTTTGCTTTCTAACAATGGCACTGGCGTCCTATAGTGGTTAAGAACATTAAAGATACTTTGCATTTTAAATGCTCTTAAGAAATTGGGTATTTTGGGCTTCTTGGATACACTTGGTGTTGAATAATTCATTCGTAGCTCACTCTTTTCATAATTATCTCACTTATATCATAACTTCCATATCGCTGTCCTAAAGGGTCTAATAATTGCTCATTTGAATGTGATTGGGACATAAGTAACATAAGAAATTTCCTTGCTCATGCTCTATAGGTCACAATTGTCTTGTTCCATGGTTTTATAGCAAGTTAGTTTCTAATTGTTTCAAGTGCACTAACATATATGTGTTTGTGAGTTTAATAAAGTTTCCATAAGATCACATCTAACTCACTCTCAGAATCACATGATCTAATGACCTTGTTCCCCTAAGTGAAATAATCTAAGAGTTCATCAAATCTTGGTATCTTGTCAATTGATCTAAGTTACATTGCTTCTCTTTTGATATCTAATAAGAAACTTGGTCAATAAGTGCTCTCATATTGTCATTGATGAATCTACATTGGCATTGAAATTCTAAGTGTTCCTTGTTTAAAGGCTTTTAATCTATTTGAGTTGGTGCCATATTTACATTCATATCTGGAATAATATTGGCATTTATCTCATTAAAGTATCTTGGAAGTTTTTATTTGAAGCGAGAGCATTGATAATCATGTGGTAATAATCGTTGGTATCTTGTTAAGCATTGATAAAATTATTCTAAGTGCTTCAACTATCATTATTACAAGATTTTGGCACATCCTGTAACTGTTGGATAATTGCATATTATGGGTATCTATTGTATCTTATTGGCACTTGGTAATTTGGCACATTCTCTTGTAGTTAAGGATTGTCTCTTAATTTCCATTAATAAGAACTTAATGTCATAATTAGAGATTAACTATAACTAAAGTACTTAACATAAACAATCTTAACTCAAGAATCACTCAATCTGTCTTGCATTACATTCTAAGTCTAGTTGCATTAATAATTTACCTCCAAGCATAAGCTTGGTTGATAGATATTTAGGGCCACCCTTTCTCAATTTAGCTTGAGGAATTTAGGCCCTTTTTAGTGGTTAACACGGTGACTTTGCAGTCGTCAGAGCCACAACGTTTGCAACACCTGAGGCATCGAGTGGTTCGAACACAGGGGGAGGTATTGTTAATCAAGCCTCTGCTTGCTTCTCGTTGGCTTCCATCCCACAACCTACTCTAGAGACTAATTCCAAAATAGTTAAGAGGAAGGTTACACTTAGAATAGGCATCTAACTTAAAATCAACCAAGATATTGCATTCAACTAGTTGTTAGGATTTACATAGAATATAAGTTAGTGAAGCATCCGATTGCTTGGTCTCTAATTGATCTAAATCCAAGTTAGTTGACTCCATAAGGCACTGGTCTCATTAATAATTAAATCTAATCCTTTGAAACTTGCAAAAATCAACCAAGTGGCTAGGGCATTCAATCGTGTCTCCCAGACACGTTGGTTGCCAACTTGTCTTTCACTTCACATTTCCATAGGGAATACCCTCCATACCCTGTTGTTAGGAGATAGCTAGAACGGAGAGGTCTAGGATCAGATTGAAAGCCCCCGACCTGATTCATTGTCACAGTACCTATAAAATCTAAGCAACAACAGAGACTATACAAAATCATTAGAAATATGAATATTTTTACAAAAGGGTCACCAAGCCTTTTACAATTTGCATATTAGGGATTAATAATATTTGCCAATATTCCTAAACTTTAAGATAAAATTCTATCCTTAAAATTTTCCCTGGGTGGGCAGCAATGACTTCATCCTCTATTGAGAAAATTCAAATGGTGATTTTGGGAATGTTTTATGATATGAAAGGAGAAGGCATTATGTGTTGCTTAACTTTTACATTCGTGTACCAAAATGGATTTGCTTTAATTCTTTATGGTATTATGCTCAAAGTGATGAATTGAAATGGAGGGTTGTGTTGAAGAATGTACCTAGTGTCGGTCTTCATAATTGTATTTATCAAAAGAAAGAAAAACAAATTTATCTATAAAAGAAAATTATTTATTAGCATGGGTTTTATGTTTTATTATTTTACTTTTAGGTCAAAGCCTCCATTGTAGGCTTCTATGTTTTATGTCAAGAGTGCTTTTCCTTGTCATCATGTAATAGACCCTACTTGGGATTTGTATATCAAGAAAGAAAAATATTGTGATGTAAATTGAGTCAAATAGGCCTCCTCCACCAAGTCGGCCTCAAAGAAGACAATCAACCTCAACAGGATCCTCAAACCACTGTATATAGGCAGCAACTCGACCTCATTTGGAGCACAAGACAAGCAAGTTCGATTTGCAGTTGTTAGAGGAGAAAAAGAAGAGCGAAATACCTAAGGAGAAGAAGAAAACCCTAGTGAAGGAGAAGGAGACATTTATCAAGCAAGAAGAAGCCAATTTTTTCTCTTTTCTACCAAACGTGCGAGTTTCTAGGTTGCTGCAAGAGGGCCAAAAATTCAGATCTACAGTGGGGCCGAATTTTTGGATGTTGGAAGACCAAAATTATGTGTAGCAACTGGATTGAAGCTAGTTGACAAGAAGAAACTACTGAAGTTTGCATAATCATCTTGGAAGGCTGACTTGGTGGAGTGAGGAAGTTCTTTTGGTCTAGTCAAAGGTCTTGGTTTGTCTCAATTTGATTTGAATCTATTAGTGGAAGAGATTGACTAGGTTTTTCCCTACATAGGGGTTTTAGCCATGGCTAAGTGCCTACTTCTTGTGTCATTGCTCTTCATGTTTTTGATTTGATGATTGTTTGATGAGAAGAAGATAAAGAATAACATAAAGAAAGTTAATAAGAATGCAAGGATATCAAAAGAAATTGTCAACATAAGAAAATCTTTTTGCCTTTTGATTTTCTAACATGGTATCAGAGTTAAGGTGAAAGAAGAGGAAAAGGGAAACTTGAAGATCTATTGAAGAAAGGGTTAAGATAAGGTTTCAAATTAGACCATAAGGAGAACGACAATATAAAGAAGAGGAAGGACTATTATGGCCACATCAATGAAGACAGAAAACAAACTAGAAGGAGCCACCAACTATAGAGCATGGAAGAAGAGGATAGATCTCATCCTTGCAAAACACAAAGTATTGGATTTTGTACTAGGAAAAGTCAAAGAACCTTCAAATGATGCAAGAAAGGAAAAGTACAAGGAAACATACATCTTGGCTTCACCGTCTCTGCCCCTCTCACTACTTTGATCTCACTAGCTCTCTCTCCGGCAACTAGCTGTTGCTACTCTGGAAATCGATCTGCCCATGAAATCGAACCTCTCAAGTGTTTTCTCCAAGTGCCCATCGACTTCTTCTTACAATCCTTTGATGAGACTTCAACGGCCAAGATTAGATCTTAATTGATGGCTAGGATTAACTTGAAGTCAATCCATGAGAGTTTCTAGAACATTCACACCTTGACTTAATTAATTATAATTAAATAGTCATATTCCCTAAGTTTAGACTTAGGAAATATTTAAAAACTTACTAATAATATAATTAAGTCATTTCTAGGCAAAATTTCCAGAAACGATTTGTGGATTTTGGAGATCTCATGTATTCTAGCCTCTCCACAAAATTTCAAGGCTAGAAAACATCCGATGCTACAAAAAATAACACTCCCTCTTAGTGAGGAATGTGTTCTAGTGCTCTACTTCCCATCATGTAGTTGCACCCTGTCTCTGCATCATCTCCAAACACGTTGATGTCTGGCTGTTGTTGCCCACCAACCACTACACAACTTTGACATCTGTTACATTTGTGTCGCTGTTGACCTTGCTGAACTGCTGCCAACACTGCAACTCCCTCTCATTTGTTGTTGCTCCAACTGCAACAACTGCAACTGAGAATCATCCTAAATATGGAATCAACTGTGATCAGTACGATGCATATGTCTCCCAAGTGACTGCTACTGGCTACTGCTCTGTCTACTGAAGAATTTGCGCTACTGTTGACTTTGCACTGTGCCAACTACACTGCTGCCAACTCTATACTACGCTCCCCAACATCTGAATGCTACTAGTTTGCAATTGTCACTCGACCTCTGACTGCATCTAATACCACTGATTCATCCTACTACTGAAAAACTGTGGGCCCCCGCAAGGTACTGATCCAAGAGGTGGCCTCCTCAAGGATCCTACCCATCTGTAGCACTCTGGGGCTACAAAACCAAGTCACTCCACCTCACTCCTAGGGGTATGTCAGCAAACATGGTGAAGCCTTCCTCTAGCCTAGAGGACAACCTATCGATCTCTGTTGACACTGCCTACTAGTCCTGCTTCCCCTCCTTGTCCTTCTTCCTGAGAAGACACTAGGTACTGTATTGACCAAGCTCACCACATCTGAAGCACTTGACCTTCGACAAGTCCTTCTTCTTTTGTTGCTCCACTTTTCCCTGATTAGGACCCTTCGATGCGAGGGCCACATTCTCCTCCACCTTCACCTGCTTTAGTCCATTGCTGCGACCACTGATGGAGCTCTTTAAAAGAGCTCACCTCAACTTCTCCTACTGCAAATCGGACCACATCCTATCCCAACTTGGCAAGGTATCTCTACACAAAATACTTTGGACAAACACCTGCCACTCCTCGGAGACACTATTTAGTGCAAATCACACTAGCTCTGTGGGTGGCAACGTTCCCCCAACAATTGACAGTTGATCTCGTACCTCCTGAATCCTGGTGAGGAAGGGGTCTATGCTTTCCCCCTTCTGCATTCTGATGCATCTCAGCTTCTCCTCTAAGTACATCTTTCATTGCTCGGAAGTGCCCTGGTACAGCGTGGAGAGAGTCTCCCACATCTCTCTAGCAGTCCCTTTGCCATCTAGGTGTGAAACAATGTGATCCCAAACCCTATCTAGGATCAACCTCTTTGCCCACGCCATCACCTTTTTGTACTCCTTCAGCTGATCTACATCTTGGGGTATTGCTACCACTACATCAATATATGTCTTCAAGCCAAACTCATCCAGAAGGAAGGACATCCTTGCCTTCCAGATGACATAGTTGGAAGCATAATCCAACCTGTCCTGATCTCAAAGCCCAGCAGTGGCCATCTCAACAAATGTCGAAAATCTCCTCTTCCCTTCTGTTCAGTTGCTACTAGGCTATTCGCCCTCCCTTCTGGAGTGAGAAAATCTACTCACAATGACTGTTGATCTACAAGGGAAATTGAACTTCTTAAGACTAGTTCCCTGAGGAAAATTTTCCCTCAGTGTGCGCTCTTCTTCCACTCGACGCTAGTTCTGCTCTAGCAACCTGCTGCAAAACTACTGCATCCAGCTAGAGATCTACTCTGCGAAAATACCGAGCTGCTCCCTCTGCCTCTGGAATCCCTCGATCTGGAGAGATTTAAATTTTTTGTCCCTCTCTTAGAAACATTGAATCTCCTCAAGAAATTTGGCCTCTTGGCAAAGTGACTGCGCTACCTCTGGAGTTTCGATCTGCTGCCCTCACTGAACAACGAAACTCCTTTCCTCGCTGCTGAGCTCTTCGACTAATCATCTGCGCTCTTATACCATCTAAAAATTTAGAATCCGTAATCCTATTGCAGCAATTGGAAATTATTCTCCTAATTGTTAATTTAATTTCACAATTTATTTACTATTTCCTACAACAAATATTGAACAACTCACATTGCAACCTATACAAATAAATCTGCAAAAGAATAAACGGTGGAAGAAATGCTAGGACACACATAAAATAACACAATTATTTTTGGACAAATGTCCCCAAAAAACCCCAACTTGGGAAAACCAGTGCAGCAGTTAAGGATTTTATTATTATGCAACAGTGAAATAATCTAAGTACAACTGGATGTCGAAACTGGTAATCCTACAAAGAAACACTAGCAAAAATCTGGAGAGGAATTTTCCTCACCCCATAGGCAACCTCCCGACATAACTTGCCTTCAGAATTTCAACCCTCTAAGCCTCTACATCAACCTCTGCGCTGCTCTGCATAGTTGGTTGCAGGTCTAGCCTTAGATTGGTCTCTGATGAAGTCGTTCTGCCTTCTACTGACCAGAAAGACGTTTCTCCGACACACTAGCACAAATTCCCTAGCCTCTGGAACTGAAAATGTCAATCTCTCCTAGCAAATCGACTTTGCCTCTAAAGACTACTGTGTTGCCCCCAACATCAACCTTTCTATGGCTCTCATGCCTCTCTGCAAATGCACTCGTCGGATCTGGAAACCTTCCTTCAACTTCACTGTCTCTGCCCCTCTCTCACTACTTTGATCTCACTAGCTCTCTCTTTGGCAACTGACAGTTGCTACTCTGAAAATCGATCTACTCATGAAATCAAATCTCTCAAGTGTCTTCTCCAAGTGCCCATTGACTTCTTCTTATAATCCTCTGTTGAGACTTCAACGACCAAGATTAGACCTTAATCGATGGCTAGGATTAACTTGAAGTCGATCCGTGTGAGTTTCTAGAACATTCACACCTTGACTTAATTAATTTTGATTAATTAGTCATATTCCCTAAGTTTAGACTTAGGAAATATTTAAAAACTGACTAATAATCTAATTAAGTCATTTCTAGGTGGAATTTTCAAAAACGATTTATGGGTTTTGGGTATTCTAGCCTCTCCACAAAATTTCAAGGCTAGAACACATCAAATGCTACAAAAACTAATACAATGATACCCCAAAGTTTTTGTTTTATTATCAAAGCCAGTAAACAAATTGGAAGAGTCTCCTCAAGCCCAATAGCTCATAACATGAATACATAATGAGAGCCAAAGCTCACTTAAATAAAAGTGTACGAGCTAATCCCAAAGCAAAATGATAAAAATCCCGAGGAAAATGGTCCAATCCCAATGCCAAGACATGCAATTCGAATTTCCCAAGTGGTCATTTGATTTCCTCTAGAGAGGCTTGTTACCCACCACTTTGTGGGTGATCTCCATGATGAGCCTCAACCAACAGCCAGCAGCCCCTTGATGCCTCCTGTTGTCGCGCAAATTGACACAACAACGCTCAGACCGGGGGCTGTCACTCTGATCCCCGATCCCTCCGTTTAAGCCTGTCTCCCGTTGCTAAGGGGGGTAGACCCTGTGAGATGTTGAAGACCAACTGTCGACCAGTTGGTTGGGAGACACGAGACACGATTTAAGATAAGCACTAAAAATGATTTGATTAGTTAGCAGACCAGTGCCTTGATGATTACTTAACAGTACAACAGCGATCATTTATCATTAAATAATATTGAACGATGCAAGATATCCAGTAAAATCACAATGACCAAAACAACGTCCAGCAACTGAGGACCTCGAAAAGATAAATTGCTCAAAATCAACACAAGAATCGTAAATTATTAACCAGATATCAATTTCGTGTCTCGACTTGAAAATTCCAGATTTCAGCATGAAAGATAATATTCGAAAACCACTGAATCATGCAAAAATAATTTTCCACAAAAAAATTATATTTTTGGGCTTTTCTGACAAGAATTTGACTTGAAACAAAATTTTAAAATTTAATCTACAATAAC
>APFE030053097.1:80693-93663 GCA_000404065.3 Pinus taeda | reverse complement strand
TCAAAAATCATGAGAAATTAGTCAGTTACGACTACCTCTCATGGAAATGGTCATATGTTTGAATGACTTACTTAACGCAGTTGAATCCCAAAATGATATCTAAAATAATGAAATATTTCAAAAGGACACGTCGGTTCACTCACACTTCATGTCGCCTTATTATGGAGCTTCCAACCACTATAAAGAGGGCACCTCAACATCATTTCAAGCAAAAAAAATTGGTCAAGGTCTGAAATCGGAAGAAGTGCGAAAGTATAACATAAGAAGGCTCCCAACCAGTGAATTAAAGAGAAGGAAGAGCGAAGTCCTTAGGGTTATTTTTGGGTCTGTTTTAAGGGTTGTAAACCTCCACATGTGTGAGGAAATAACAAAACAGTTGCAGCAGAAGGAGCCGAGAAGAATAGCAGTCCTCTTGGGTAGCCAAGTTGGAAGAAGGTCAAGTCAAGAAGGAAGTTGAGTCAAGCTAAAAGAAGACCCTATCCATAGCGAAGAAAGTTAAGGCATAAGATAAGGCCTTGTGCATGAGCTAGGATTTCTTAATTAGATTGCAGACCTAATTCAAGGAGGCCAAAGGTTTGAAGCAGAAGGAGGTCGAAGTCGAAGAGGAGACGAGAAAAGGGAAGGAGCAAAAGGTTGACTATCGTTGTCTAAGGATCTCATCAAGGGTACTTGTGTCTTGGTCTTGGAGTGGAAAATAGATCAAGGACTTGGTTTTGGTATTCGTCAATTGGGATCTCTATAAGAAGAAGAATTTGTCCGGGTTTTCCTCTCAAGTGGGAGAGATTTTGGCCCTGGCTGATAGCCTATATTCTGTGTCTTTTGTCGCCTTATGGTTTATGCATTGGTAGTTGTTTGATGAAGAATAACACTATAATAACATAAGTAAAATAAGATCCTAACCTAAGAAGTAAAAAGCATTCACAAGCAGTTATCTAACTAAGAGAAATCACCTAATGTCGATGCCCTAGATTTCTCAACATGGTATCAGAGCTAAGGTGATCTTATCAAGGACACTCTAAGGATAAAATCTCAAGGAAGGCATCAAAGAAAAGATCATCTTGAAGTCAAGATCTACAAAGAAAGCATCAAAACCCTAGATCAAAGAAGTCTACAAAGAAGTATTGGGATCCTCATCAAGAAAAGAAGGCCAAAACCCTACATCTACTCAAGTTGAAAAGATCTACGAATCAAGTTGAAGTGTTTTGAAGACTATTCATCCAAAGGAATATAGATCAAAAGGCGTTGTCATCAAGACTCTAAGGCGATCTCTCTCAAGCAAGATCCCTACCATTGAAGACATCATCATCATCAAAAGATCCAAGGGATCTCCCTCTTTGTGGGATCGAGGATCATTATTGAAGAAAACTATCTTCACCAAGGAGAAGTTTTCTATCCTCTATATCATCATCAACATCAAGGAAGCAACAAGAAGAAGGAGCATTCTATCAAGTAAGTATATTATGTCCACATCTGAATCTGTCAAAATGTCTTTTTGCAAGGAAAGCAGCAAATTGGTTAGGGCTCCAAACTATCTTGCATGGAAAAAAAGGACAGATTTGAATCTCATTGAAAATGAGGTTATGGTACATGTCAAAGGATCTATCACTAAACCAAGAAAGGTAGATGCTCAATATATTGCAGAGTATATGACAGGGAAAGTTAGGGTTCAAAGGATTCTCATAGAATCTATCAAGGACCCCCTCATCCCATATGTATCCAAAAACTTCAAAAGAAATCTATGACAAAATAGTAGAGTTGTATTCCATAAGCACCTCTGAAGAAGTCATCTCATTAAGGAAAGAACTCTACAAGCTGAAGATGTCAAGGTAAGATGGAATAGCCTCATACTTCATGAGGATATTTTAAATCCAAGATCAACTATAAGATCTGGGAGAAGTCATGTCTCATAGAGAAATGACTATGGTTGTATTAAATGCACTACCAAAAGAGTGGGGTAACTTTAATTCAAGTATTTATGGGAAGAAAGAAGCTACTCCATTCCAAGATCTATGGTCATTATGCAAGATTGAAGAATCTAGACTAAAGGCCAAATCTGATGTGGGAGCAGGTGAGCAAAATCAAGCATATGATGCAATGACAAAAATAAAGGGAAAATTTGGAAAGTTTGGTCCTCAAAAAAAGGAGGACATGGCTAAAATACAATGCTATGGGTGTCAAGAATATGGGCACTATAGGAGATATTGTCCTAAGCTCAAGAAGGATAATAACAAAAGAGGAAGAGAAGAAGCCCACATCACTGAGGAAGTGGAGGAAGCTGAAAAGAAGAAGTACAAGAAGGAGGAAGTAATAGATCTCCACTATTGAGATTATCTTCCTCACCTGGTTCTTTTCTAGTTTTTGTTTCTAAGTTTTCTTGTTGTAAAGTAGGAGCATGATAAAAGAATTAAAAGCAAAAGGCTCGTGACATCATCATAGGGAAGCATGAATGGTAGTTGAATT
This sequence comes from Pinus taeda, assembly GCA_000404065.3. NCBI lineage: Eukaryota > Viridiplantae > Streptophyta > Pinopsida > Pinales > Pinaceae > Pinus > Pinus taeda. The sequence goes on along the minus strand of APFE030053097.1, from coordinate 91,203 downwards.
AAATCTATGGAAGGATATAGCTCTTGAAAACCTCATTTGTAATAAGGTGGAACTTATGGGAAAGAAAGAAAAAGGTCATCTAATACAAGGTTCATCATACATCTGTCAAAAGGAAACATTTGTTGGATGGGAATACTCTAGATCCTCAAGACTCTTTGATGGAATCTTCATCAGGTTCACTGATCAAGAGAGGAAGCAAGTGTTTCATCAAGAATTCCAAACTTGTGGAATTCATGGGATGGTGGTATGATGACATAAAAGGAGAAGCAGATCAAGGGATTGAAGCTCTTTCAATCAAGGAAGTTGTTGCAGGAAGTCTGGATGACCCAAAGGAAAATGAGGTATGTATGTTTATAGTCTATATTGAAGAGTCATGTATTATGGTTGCAAGTAGCATGGATCAATGCTCTATCTTGAGAGCATAATCAAAGGAAGGATCTCCTCCTTCGAAGGAACGCAGAAATGCATCGTTCACACATTCACTAGATGAAATCAACATAATATGTTCTCATATGTAATATGAGGTGGTTGACTATAATTAAGGAACACTAATTGGAAGTCCCTGGGAATGAAATGTGTGAAGAAAGGAAGGAAGGGACCGTAGAATATGCAACCATGGTAAAGGCAATCAACATCCGAAAGACCAAGAAGATTTGACTAGGATATTTCCATGAAAGATATGAAAACTCTGATGGAGTCTGAAAAAGAAAGAGACCCTTGGCAATATATATCTTTGGGAGATGTGACGATATGTATGCAGGATGTTGATGCAAACTAGAAGATGTCATGATGAAAGACCATCTCAAAGGTAACTTTGATTTAAGTGTTCATTTCTTATTTTTGAACAAATATATGGATGGGCTTATGCAAGGCTACCGAGGAAAGATCTATGGATATATTCCACCATCGATGCCCATGTAGTAGCATGAAAAATCCTTATGGAAACATGGCATGAAGAAGGTAGCATGGCATGAAGGAAGGCCAAATATGAAAAGATGGATCATTTTTCAATGATGACATGACTGACTCATGGATGAAAGTGATGGATGGTTTGTGCCCTATGAAGAAGTCTCAAACAAGAAAGGCTCCTAGATAAAGAAAGGAAGTTCATGACATCGTGAGGAGGAGTTCTTCAAGCAGCTGGTTGTCCCATCATCTCCACCTGAGGAGCTGTTGTAGGTCCCTAATTAGAAGGGAGCCTGGAAACAAGTTTCTTACTTGGTAGAAACTTGGAAGCAAAATTCCTAAGCCAAGACAGAGCTTAGGTACATTCCTTCAATAGGAATGTGTACATTCTTTTATTGGAATAGATATGTCCTCCCTAATTAAGAGGGAGAGATAAACACATCATTCTTGTCTTCACTTGGGAAGATAGAATGGAGGATTGAGTAAACATCTAGCATCCGATGCTCTTTGAGAATGTGTTAGGGCATCCAAGATAATAGTAGTCGTAGAGAACCGATATTCTTTGAAGACTAGGAATCCAAGATAAGAATAGTCCTGGTGGAACACACGCTGAGAACCCAAGTGGGGTATGTTCCGAGAGAGAAAATGATGAGGGTGTCTATACATCATTGGTCTCACCAGCATTGTACTCAGATCTTGTGGAGAGATAGAGTTGCTAGTCAAGGCCTTGCTATGTGACAATGCTAGTTGATATGATGTTACACAAATGGGTTACGAATATGACTCTTCTTATGAGAAATTCTTCGGATTAAGAATGACCAAGTACCATTATGAATACCTCCCTAGTTAAGAGGGAGTGTTGAAAAGTGTAACTAGGTTCGGTCTTCATAATGACATGTGTAAATTGTGATTTTATGTAATTGATGTAAAGAAGAAAAATAAAATTGTTTTTGTGATGCTTGTCTCATGGGTTTCTTGAGCAAGGAATTTTATTTTTAGTAATGGCTCCCATTGTGAGCCCTTAGGATTGGTCATAAAGTCAAAAAGAGTCAATGTCATGTATGAAGGACCCTTCTTGGACATGTCATATTTTGTATAAGCCATTATATAAGTATGAAATCCCTCCAAAGACAAGCACAAGACCTCTCCTTCAAGTCGGTTTCAAAAGAACAATGAAATATTTCAAAAGGACACATCAGTTCACTCACACTTCATGCCGGCTTATTATGGAGCTTCCAACCACTATAAATAGCGCAGCTCGGCATCATTTCAGGCAGAAAAATTCAGTCAAGGTCGGAAATTGGAAGAAGTGCGAAAGTGTAACATAAGAAGGCTCCCAACCAATGAAGTAAAGAGAAGGAAGAGCGAAGTCCTTAGGGTTATTTTTGGGTCTGTTTTAAGGGTTGTAAACCTCCACACATGTGAGGAAGCAAGAGAACAGTTGCAGCAAAAGGAGCCGAGAAGAATCGCAGTCTTCTTGCGTAGTCGAGTTGGAAGAAGGTTAAGTCAAGCTAGAAGAAGACCCTATCCATAGCGATGAAAGTTAAGGCATAAGATAAGGTATTGTACATGAGCTAGGGTTTCTGAATTAGATTGTAGACCTAATTCAAGGAGGTCGAAGGTTTGAAGCAAAAGGACGTCAAAGTGGAAGAGGAGTCGAGAAAAGGGAAGGAGCAGAAGGTTGACTATCATTGTCTAAGGATCTCATTAAGGGAACTTGTGTCTTGGCCTTGGAGTGGAAAATAGGTCAAGGGTCTTGGTCTTGGTATTCGTCGATTAGGATCTCTATAAGAAGAAAAATTTGTTCGGGTTTTCCTCTTAAGTGGGAGAGGTTTTGGCCCTGGCTGATAGCCTATATTTTGTGTCTCTTTTCTCTTTATGGTTTATGCATTGGTAGTTGTTTGATGAAGAATAACACTATAATAACATAAGTAAAAGAAGATCCTAATCTAAGAAGTAAAAAGCAACGTTGCGAAAATCGTTATCGGGAGTAAATCAGCGAGGGGAAAAAATCGGACAAAAAAAAAAAAAAAAATTGAGAAATAATTGGGAAAAAATCATAAAAATCGGGAAATAATCGGGAAAAAATCGTAAAATACAACAATATTCATTTTTTTCAATTTTTTTAATATCTAAAGCATCTACAACATAAAATAAATACATTGACACATAAATATGATAAAAGAACTAATATTTAAGATGTGTAATATCATTTCTAGTGCTACATCACACATAACAGTGAATCATGCCCTGAATAGTAAGTCCTGACTCCTGAGTCCCAACTCAGCCTCAAAATATCAACAAAAAATATAATAATGTATGTCATATCATGAATCATAATGTCATATACAATGAAATGAACCAAATAACTAATACTATTGATTTCCTCTACCCCTCTTGCGAGAAAATGCAGTAGCTTTCCCTTTTCCTCTAGATGAAGATGCCGGTGGAGTTGGCAATGGACTCTGCTATGCTCTAGAAGTTGAAGAACTAGGAGCTATAGGAGGTAGACCACGTCCTCTACTGGTGGCAAGGGTAGCCTTGCTAGGTGGTGTCACCTCCTCCTCCTCCTCCTCCTCCCCCTCTACGCCTTCCACTACCTCATGCTCTAACCAATCATCGGCAGACTCCATGAGAGGCCTCTCAACCTCAACCCTCCATGCAACAATGGTGTCAATCCCATCCAATGAGATGGCCTCCATATCAAGTATCCTCTCAAGTTACTTCACCCACAATCGAAGATTGTAGTAGACATAGACCATGTCATTAAGTCGTTGGGTCTCCAACCTGTAAAAAGATCATAAAATAATAATTATAAAAAAAATTATTTAATGAATTCAAAAAATTAATTGGAAATTTGGAATATTTTAATTTTTAAGTTTAACCTGTTGTGCTTCTTGTTGTGTATTTTTTCAAATACACTCCTGTTGCGCTTGCATCCTGAGGAGCTACATGTTTGGCTGAGGATTCGAATGGCAAGCTTTCGCAGATGGGTATTCTAACACCATAGCAAGTCCACCATGCATCTACAACAAAAATACAAATAAGATAAACATAAGAAAAAAATGAAAGTTGAAAGTTGAAGCAAAGTATGAAGTTATGAACTTGAAGAAACAATGAAATTTGAAAATACCTGGCATTGTAGTGTTCCTATCAGTTACAACCATCTCAAAGCCAAATGTGCCACCTGTCATCCTGTATATCTCCATTTCTTTGGAGATTTCTGCATGTTCTGCTAGAGATCACACCATCCTCTAAAAACAGGTTAAGAATCCATCCATGATCTCAGCATTAAATAAGAACCCACATGTGTAAGAAAATGCGGGGTTTAGGTAAATCCCTACAGCATGAATGGGACGATGGAGTGTGTTGTTCCATCATTCATCAATCACTTCCCATAGGAGTTGTTTCTGAAACCTCTCATCTCCCTTATCATCATAGTAGGCTCGAACAGATTCTTTGGTCCTGTCCATGGCCTCATACAAATAGCCCATTGCGGACTTCTCACCATCAACTAATCAAAGAACTTTTACCAAAGGTTCAGTAACAGTGCACACCTCTTGCACTCCCGCTCAGAAGTCTTCCTGGTATGAAACTAATCTGCATATGGCCTCTCCCTCTGGTTTGCGGCTCATTGTCAAAACACGCCACTCCTCTAAAAGAAACATTCTCTTCACATCCCACATAGAATTCAAGAGGGATTGAAGAGATATGAAAATGGTGGCAAACCGTGTAATGGCAGGGCACACCAACTCCTTGTTGGTGAATTTTCTCATCAAGCTAAGCACAGATGCATGATTATATATAAATTTTGTAATGTTTTTTGATGAGTCAAAAATATCTTTGACAAAGGAAATTTTTCCTATGTCCTCCACCATCAAATCAATACAATTTGCAGCACAAGGTGTCCAATAAAGTAGGATGCCTCTCCATAAGCATCCTGTCAGCAGCAACATAATTTGCAGCATTGTCCGTTATGACCTGGACAACATGTTTTGCACCCACCTCCAAAATAAACACATCCATCAAATCACATAATACTTTTGCATCTTTGATATGTGAAGATGCATCAACAGATTTCATAAACATTGTCCCCTTGAGACAACTAACCAAGAAGTTTATAAGGGTTCTCCCCTTTTGGTCGGTCCAACCATCTGACATCACAGTGCATCCTATTTGTGCCCATGATGCCCTAAACTCCTCCAATTTTTTGGTGCAGCCAACCTTTTCCTCTTGAAGAATGTGGCCTCTACAGTCATCATAGGAAAGGATTTTGTACCCTAGGCCAACAATTGCAATAGCATCAACAACAGGCTAGAAAAATGGATTATTCCTTGCAACGCTGAAAGGAATATCACTCCAAAGGAGAAACTTGCCCAACAACTTGTCACTTGTTCTTTCTCATTTTTTTAAGCATTGAAGTGATAGATGGTTGTGAACCAGGCGTGGTTCTAGGAACAAAAAATGATGAAGCAGGTACAGGGTTGGTTGTAGACATTGATGCTGAAGTAAAACCAGTGCCACTTCCATATTCACCTCCTAACACCTTCCCTGCTAGTTGCTTCTTCAGTTCTGCTTTGAGCACTCTCTCTTGCTCTAATTCTTCCAATGATCTCATGGCTCTTCAGATGCCCTACATCATGTCCAGGGATTTGTGCAAAGTGATACTTCAATCTATAAACCCTCCCTGACATATGTTGCCCACACAATTTGCAAGACAAGTTCAATCTATCAAACCCTCCATCAGGTTCACCATATTCCCACAGAGGGTCCAATTTCCTTGGCATGTTTGTAACTTGGTTGAACTCTTGAGTTTTAATGTAAGATGAAGTTTGAACTTTGAAGTTGAACCTATGGCACAATAAGAATTGCAAGTTACAAAAATAAAAATAAAAAATTACATACATGATACAACACATTGAATTTTTGACAAACAAACAAAAAAACCTCAACTCAATCCAAAATGAACTCTCTCCACTCTATGCAACAAAAATGAAAAAAAAAATACCAACAAATCCACTAAAAAATCTTTGATAAACAATGGGTTATAGAACCCAAGCAAAAACAAGAAAAAAACCAAAACAAAATGGCCAAATTTGGTGCCGATACCTGGAAACCACGATTTTCCGGAGAAATTTGATCCAAAGACAAACTTCTCTTGCTTGGGATGCTAAAATCTCCAGGATTCCTCCTCCTCTGCCCTTGTAGACACCTTCCAGGGTTTCTCTCCTCCTCAGCTCTCAATCCAAGCCGTTGTCTATTCAAAATGACAAAAAAAAATTCATGTTTTCCCTCATAAAACGTGTTGTCCGCCACCCTTGTGATAACTTCCCATCGAATCGCGATTATTTCAAAATTATCGCACTTTTTTTAAGTTATCGTGATAATTTCACTGATTTTTTGGAAAAGAACGTGTAGTAATCAGGCGAGTTTATCGGGAATTTGAAAAACTCCCGATTTTTTCATGTTATCGCGATTTTTGCAACACTTGTAAAAAGCATTCACAAGTAGTTATCTAACTAAGAGAAATCACCTAATCTCGATGCGCTAGATTTCTCAACAATCCAGACCAGATTTCTAGCAAAGGAAATTAAAATAATCCATGTTTGATCAATCTGGTAGAGCATAAATAAGCCAAGGAGATTGGCAATGATGGGGAGTGAAATATCTTCAATCATCTGTGAAGTTTGTAAAAAGACTTGTTTGCAGTATTTTTGTGGAATGAAAGAACAAAGGAAAACAATGAAATGAAGCCTGTGAGAGACATTTAATTGCAAGAGAATGTCAGAGGATGAAGCTACATGGAGAATTTAGAACAAGAAGTAAATTACAAAACAAGTAAGCCATACAAATGAAAATACTTGCGGATCTGAGTTTGAAAATATTATGAAAGAGGGATCTGCTAGGTAAAGTAGGTTGGTTCTTGCAAATTGTTTAAGTGGGTGCCTCCATTAGGTTGAAGCCTATAGAAATTTGATGTTTGCATATTTCTGAAGTTGGTGCCTCAATCAGGTTGTAGCCTAAAGTAATTTGCTGCTCGCATATTTCAGGGGATTAGTGTCTCCTTCTAGTTGGTACCAATGAATTATTGTAAACAAAGATTGAAGAAGAAAATAAGAAGATTTCTGGTTTTCTCCTGAAAGAGTTTCCACGTGTTGGAATTTCTAAGTTTAACCCGTTAGAAATTCTTCATGTACTATCTGATTTATTTCTTCCTACTTGTTCAATTACTTAACAAGTTATTTACCATGTAAATATTGAATATAAACACAAGTACAATATCAACATCTACAGATCATCAACAGAAAGTAAACAAGCACACAAGTGATACCATTATTTTTGGACCAATGTCCCCAGAAAAACCCAACTTGCGAAAACCGGTGCAGCTATTCAGAGGGTTTTATTATTATGCAGTTTTCATAATACAACCAGGGTGCCAGAAATGGCTCACCCAACAGAGAATGCCCTCGGCAGTAGTACCTCTCCCTCAGAGACAGATATTTTGGCTAATAAATCATTGTATGAATGATCCCATAGCAACAATTGCAGCTTTTGCTGCTCTACGTCACTCTGATAAGGACTGCATCACCCTATCCGACTCACCAGCTCTCAGTGTGTCCTATGAAATCCTCCCGCGTTGCCTCTAGGCCCTACGTCAGCTCTGCTAGCCTCTGCATCAACCCCTAGACCCTCTACGTCTCACATGCTAGCCTCTCTGGCTCTGCATAGCTCCTGGCTGCCTCTACGTAGCCTCTAGCTGCCTTTGCGTCAACCTCTCTGGGCTCTACGCTGCCTCTCTGGTACCAACGTTGCCCCTCTGCTATGTATTCATTAGTCGTTGATCACTGATTCTATCTCTCTTAGCAAACCCCGCTGTAGAGAATAGAATGATTGATCACTCTGGTGTATGCTCCAACTGACCCTCAAGCCTCGTCTTATACTTTTCTCATTGGTCCATCAACGGATAAGATTAGATTTGGCTTGATCCATGACTTTTGGACCCTTCTAACCCAGTTTTATATTAATACCCATTAATGTTTTATTTTTCCTAAGTTTAGACTTAGGAACTCCATTAAAAATATTAATTATTTTAATATCTTCAAAACCAGTTAGAATCCATCCAAACCATTTTTGGGTCTTGGAGATCTCATGTGCTTTAGCCTCTCCACCAATTTTCATGGCTAGAGCACATCCGATGCTACCCAAAATCAACACTCCCTCTTAGCGAGGACTATGCTCTAGTAATACTCCTCACTGAGTATCACCCTGATCATCCAACTTCGGTCCCTGTGTTGATGCTAGGCCTCCCCGCTCAACATCCTCTACACTGTTGCATCCTGTATTGCTGCCCATGGCCCTGCCACTACCACTGTTGCATCCGTACAACAACTCCTTCTACATCTATGTTGCCACCCATGGCCCTGCCACTGCTGCATCTGCATCTACACTGCATCCTCTCTCATCATGTTGCCCATAGCACTACCACTGCTAATTGCTGCACTGCAACTCAGTTACTGAGAAGTAAGTAACTGATCCTCCCAACTCTAACATCTTTGTCAGGCTAAAAACACTCCCAATGTTGAAGCTCCCTCTGCAGCTAACAAGTGCTCCCTCTACTAACCTCTACGTTGTTGGAACAACTCCATGCATCTCGCACCGTTGCACACCTCTCTGTGCCATCCTGCACTGGTGCAACACTCCCGTGCTTCTCGCACTGTTGCCTCGCGCTGTCCTGGGACTCCTGCACTGTATCACTCTCTGTTGCTTCATCTACATCCGTCTCTACTAGCATCTGCTAGTCCTGCTACTCCTCTTCGGGGCTCCCGTAGCAAGTTATAATCCAAGAGGTTGGGTACCTCAAGGATCCTGCCCTCATCGCCTGTAGTCCGTCTAACTACAGCTCGATGTCTCCCCGCTTCCTCTTAAGTGGCACATGAGCACTCATGGCACAGTCGTCATCTATCTTGACTTCTTTCTCCGCCCTCGCTGGCGCTGCCTTGGTCTCAGAAGCCTCTCCCTTGCTCTTCTTTCTAGGACACTGGTTTGCAAAATGACCCAGTTCCCCACAATGGAAGCACTTGAACTTGGAGAGGTCCTTCTACATTCGCTTCTCCTTCTTTCCCACAGATGCTAGAGCCGCATCCTCTTCTTCCTCCTTCTTGATCTAACCCCTTTGTCGCTACTCCCTGCCTTGGTCAATCGTCTGATCTCTTCTTGACAAAGAGCTACCCACAGTTCCTCTCAATCCGTAAGGTTCGTCTAGCCCAGTATGCTCTGAACAAATACCTCCCAATCCTCGGAAACTGCGTACAATGCGGTCCTCACCAACATCTCCTCATCGGGCGTGGCCCCTATGGAAGTTAGCAGGTCCCGGATCTCTGTCAATCGCCCGAGGAAGATATCTATCTGCTCTCCCTTCTGCATCTAGTATGACCACAGCTGATTTTCAAGTAACATCTGTATGCTTGTACAATTTCTTTAGGGCCTCCCACATCTCATTTGTCATATTCTTCTTGGCAATATGCGGTACCACATGATCCTTGATCCCATAAAGGATGATGCACTTCGTCCTGACCATTGCCTCCTCGTACTTCTCATTTTTAGCTGGGTCAACTGGGATTGCTATAATTTTCAAGGCGAAGTCCTTGATGTGATATCTGTCTAGAATAGACAAGATCCTAGCCTTCCAGACCACAAAGTTGGATGCTCCGTCCAGCCTATCCTGATCTCTCAGCCCATTCACGGCCATCTCGCTGCTTTTCTGTCGACTCCTCCGAGTCTCTCAACTTCTCATCTAGAACTTTTCGGTTTGAATCCCATAGAGTCTCGATTTCCCTTCTGGAAATCGTTCTATCAACGTCGAGTTGCCCCACTCTGATCGTCTGTGCAACTACACCACTAATCTAGATTCCTTGGCTAGAAATCTGCCTCGGCAACAACTCCCTCCTCCTTAGTCTTGCCCTGTTAGGTACTGTTTTGACCACAATACCACCATCTTCGCTCCGCAAACTACCCACAACCTCCTATGCCCCAGCAATTTGAAGGTTTGAGCCTCTAGGCTCTGCGCAATCCCGACACTGGCAAAATCTGCACCTCCTGGCCACAGCGTCAATCCTTCCTGACTAAGAAAGATGACCGGGCAATGCGTAGGTCAGATCTTCTCCTCTCTACCTCTAAACTAATCCTCCTCCTGGCTCGAACTGATGACGCAGGCCCCCTGCGTCACCCCTTCCTTGCTGCTTTCTGCTAGGAACAACTTTTGTCACTCGGGACAGCTGTTTCTATTGCTACTACTCTGCTAGCTGATGCCTTGAATTATCATGTGATCTGCAACCACGCTCTGATACCGTGTCGAAATTTCTAAGTTTAACCCATTAGAAATTCTTCATGTACTATATGTTTATTTTTTCCTACTTGTTGAATTACTTAACAAGTTATTTTCCCTGTAAATATTGAATATAAACACAAGTATAGTATCAACATATACAGATCATCAACTGAAAGTAAACAAGCACACAAGTGACACTGTTATTTTTGGACCAATGTCCCCGGAAAAAACCCAACTTGGGAAAACCGGTGCAGCTATTCAAAGGGTTTTATTATT
>APFE030053097.1:37301-80481 GCA_000404065.3 Pinus taeda | reverse complement strand
TTGTCCGAGATAGGGTAAATGAATCCTGAATCCAACAACTTCTATTGTTCCTCTTTGACTATATCCTTGAGGGATGGATTCATTTTGCTTTGGGGTTGGCCGAATGGCTTGCAACCTTCCTTGATGTAAATGTGGTGAGTACACACCGAAGGGTGCACTTACTTCATTTCTTTGTAATTCGAAGCAAAGGCATCCAAATTCTCTCTTAGCATGTTACATAACTCCTCTTCCTGGTGTACAGAGAGAGAGGGGTTGATTTTTAATGCTCTTTCCGGGACGAATTCTACTGTCTTGACACGAGCAGGGTTTGAGTTAACAGGGCATAGATCAATTTGATGGTTGTTTTTGGCTTCCTTCACTACTTCCTCTAGAGACATGGTGTTGGGAGTTTGATTTTGGAGGATGTGTTCAATCAAGTCATCTTCATTAGGTTGTCCTCCTCCTATGGCAATTTCTAGAGTATAGATTTGGGAGGAGTAGCCTTCATCTTCTTCCTCCTCTTCTAGCCATAAAGCTAAGTCATGCTCTAGGGATGGTTGAGTAGGAGGGTACATGACCAATTGTTTGGACAGATGCCCATTTTTTATGGTCATATTTCCAACCATGCAACTTATGTAGGCACCGATAGTGGCTAACCAAGGCCTCCCAAGGATGAGAGCATAACCATTGAATTTGGTATTAGGCTAGAGAACTAAGAAGTGAGTAGGTTATTCCCAGGAATCAATGAATACCATCACATCCTCAACAATTCCCTCAGGAGCTACTCTGGATTGGTGTGCAAGCTGCAAGACTTTCGTGGTCTTTCGTAATGATCCCTGGAGATTTAGCTTGAACATAGTGTCCTTATTCATCACATTGATGACAGCCCCAAGATCAATCAAGGTATGGGGAACAATTGTGCCATCGATGTGTATATCTACTACAAGTCTCCCAGGATCTAAATAGTTTGGGAAAATTACCTGCCCCAGCATTAAGTCGGACAACTGTCCAATGACATTAATGGTAGGGGTGTCTTTCTTTCACCTTCCTAGATGTTTGAAACACTTCTCTTTGATCATTTTTCTATAAATGGGGACACCTTTGATAGCTTGGAGATGCGGGATTTTGACACACAAATTTTTCAACTCACCCAGAAGTTCAGTCTCTTCTGGGGTGTGTTGGACTGGATGGGTTAACCTTTCAGGAAAGGGGGGTGGATTCATTCTAGGCACACTTTCCTCTCTTTACTCCTCACTCTCCCTAGATGGAAATGGAGGTTGGTTATCTGAGAGCACTCTCCCAGACCTAAGGTTAATTTCATGAATTTCCATAGCATAGGCATGGTAGGATGTCTCTCCACTGAAGACCTATTGTGCCTGTCTATTGTTTAGGTTCGGGTTTTGTTGGGTAGACATCTAAGGTGGTTTTGGAGGAGTAGGGTGTAGGAGCTATGGTTGAGATGGAGGTGAAGGAAATAAAGTTGGATCTTGGTTTTATGGGGGCCTCCAACCCCGGGGTGGTTCATTCCATTGAGGTTGTGGAGGATTATATGTTTGAAATGGTTGGTTGGCCAATTGGGAATGGTATTGAGGTGCAAAAGACCAAGGAGAAGGTGTAGACCAGGAAGGATGAGCACGGGGCACCAAGGGGGAATGGATGTGTTTTGATTAGGGTTGTAATATGAATAGGATGACCCTTTCATGCCATGCTAGTATGGTTGAGGTCCATGATGCCTCCTTTGATTTATGTAGCGGAGTTGTTCAATCACCCATTCAGTTCCCTGATATAGAGCATTTAATCTAGGCAGAGAAGGGCACTTGTCTGTGGAGTGGTTTTCCTCATAGATCAAGCAGATTTCTATAAGTTTCAATGGACTTCCGTTCCTAGGGTGCCTCCTTGTGCATCTAGGGCAGAAGATGGCTATTTATCTCTCTGCTTCCTCCTACTTCCTTTTGATTTTCATAGCGTCTATTTGCAGAGAAAGGGTTTGCAACATTTCACTCTTAAAGTCTTCCAACATGTTCCCAATTTCACTTTTTAAGGATGTATTGGAAGAGGATCAACTAGCCACCACTTGACTAGCCCTACCCTTCTTTCTAGCTTCCCTAGAATGATTCTTGAAAACTGTCTTGATATCATCATAGGGTAACTGGTAAATTTCCCCTCTTGACAGCAAGTTTAGGGTCTCTAGAAGGTCTTCCTTGATCCCCCTGAGAAGGAATAAATTAAGTGATTTAGAATCAAGGGTGCACCTGGCCCTTTTGTAGCTAAGTTGGAATCTTTCCTCATAATCCTCTAAGGACTCATCATGTCCCAAGGTCATTCTAAAAGTTCTCTCATTGGTATCTTTGTTCCTGTAGTAATACCTATACATGTTGTTGAAAGCTTGTTGCATCTGAGCCCGAGTGGTGATACTATCCCCAGGTAAACCCATGAACCAGCGCAGGGATACATCCTTGAGAGTGGATGGGAATAAATTCAACTTCTGATCATCAGAGGTGTAATCATAAGTTCTGCATATGACAACAAATTCAAACAAAAAGGTATCTGGATCTTCTGAGGCCAGGCCATGGAAGTGAGGAAGAGAAGAGGGGCTTATGTTTTTCATATTAGCATGCCCATTAGTTTCTCTGATGGGAAAATCACCCTCAACTCTTTCCCTATCTCCTCTTTCATTTCTATTTTCAGCCATTGTGTCAGTTGGTGGAATGATTTCTTCTTCTTCCCTTATAGACTCTTCAAAAATCTCAGGTTGTTCACCTAAGGGGTCCTCTAGCTCAAAGCCATCGAAGAAGAGGGAAGGTTGGTTGTTTGAAGTAGTGGGGGTCTTTGGTAGAAATTTCCCTAAGTTATCCCTATTCCTATAAGACATGAAAGGAGTGTTTTTTTTTTTTAGAGTTTTAAACTACTTGTAGAATTGAAAGAAAACAAAACTAAATTGAGACTACTTGCTGAATGTAACTAATTGAAAAATGAAAGAGATAAGAAAATGAAGAAAGAAATAAGAAATCGCTTCTTCCTAGAAACCTCCCTGGAAATGACGCCAAAAAGTAATGAGCACAAGTATTACATCAAGGATGTTGCAACTCTTGGGGCTACCGACTTTACTTCATCAACCCAGGGTTCATACAAACTTGGAGGTGACAGTGTTGTATACACAAACAGATGTAATTGGTCTACTCTTTGTCCCTGATAAGCGGGGGTGATAAACCACTAGGGTTTCTCAACCCAACCTTCTATTGACTAGAAGAAGTTTGATTACCAACTTGGAGAGGGGAAATTTACCCTAATTGGGGGAAAAGAAATGTTGTGTATTACAAGAATGAAAGATTCAAAGAAATGCTTGCAAAATAACATGAAATCCTCTATCTACTTGCTAACATACCTTGCTTGAAAAATAACCCTACTTTAACACATGTCAGGTTTTAACTAATCTAAGCATGAAATCTCATCTAGTGAGTACTAACTATTGTCTGCATGAATAAATATAAAAGGACTCTTTTTCTTTATCTTTTTGCTTGAAAAATGTAAATTCTAATCTTTATTTGTTCCTTGGCAAGGTATATAGGTGTGGAGGGAGAGGATTACAATGGTTCCGATGGCTTGGAGGTCAAGTAGGGGCCTAATCCTGGCTTTGGTGATGATTTTTCTCAATTCGGGCTCAAAACAGGCTACTACAGGTTTTCCTATAGGATGTCTCTAGGAAGTACTAGTTCATGTGCAGGATCCAATGTTTTACTACATGAACATGCCCAAATCTTAGGGAGTGGTCTAGAATGTGGAATGGATCTTGGAAAATTTGAATAAGGAGGGAATAATTCATGGGAGCGGTAGGCACTTACTCAGAAATCAAGCCAAAGATTTAAGATGGTTGGATTTTCTCAATGGAAATGGCAAGTTTTCCTCATAAGACAAGAATTCAAATTGAGACCTTAGTGACTTTTGGCAATCATGGGTGGATATGGATTGGTTGAGGCTGATGAGATGAGGTCTCTCTACAATGTAGAAACTCCTGTAACAACACATATCACTGTTAGAATTTACACATAAATTCATCTAGAAATAAGAAGGGTTTATTCAAATAGAAGAAAACAGAGTTGTCATCATTTACTTGCTAAGTTTATGCATGGAAGTGCTTGAAAACAATATAAAAGCGAGATGAAATCAGTGCAAAACCTATGATATCATAAATACCAATTGCAACTTACCCGATGAAACTAAAAGATAATGACCTGATTAGCAGGAAAACCTTAGATTACGCAAAAAGCAAGAATTATGTCTTTTTGGGATGGATGGGAAGTGTTTCTCAAGCCATGATCCCTAAAAGGGAGAAATGAGATGAAAACCACTTGTTTTCAACCTTTTTGGAATATCTTCTTATCACTACAATACTACTATTAGAACTATCCACAAATGGAAGCAAACTAATTAAACCTACCAATATTTGCAAATGAACAATGCCAAAATAAGTTTAGAAACTAAGTATGAGTGTAAACTAAGAATACATATACAAAAAGAGGAACCTCTGCTGCTAGAGTTGGACCCTAACCCAAGAGCTTCAGTTCTTTTAGTCAAATCAGTGCTAGATCAAGGGAATGTTGCTCATTTTCATCAAAATATAAAAAATACACAACAGTGCTTGGTTACAATGCTTCAACTCGAAAACTGCTTAGCCATCGTGAACAAAAAATACGAATCCTAATGAAGCTCTAGGCCTCTTTATTTACACAACTGAAGTTACCAACAACTTCCTTAAATTTAGGGAGGCTTGGCTCCCAATCTCAAGGTCAACTGGTCTTCAACTGTCAATGGCTTGGTTGCCAATGAACCTCATGACTTGCTTCTTGCAACTCCGAGCTAATGATATTTGATTGAGGAATCTTCGAGTGAGCGAGGAGTTAAGGAGGGAGATCCTATCTCCTAGAATCCCTCTTGCTTGGCTTCATTCGAGTTCCTACACTTTAATTAGCCAAAATTTTCTCCAAAACATGCAATCAATGCACATTAGACCACTAGACATGACATCTCATCTTTACTCTCATCATTAAGCAAAACATAATTAAAACATGTAAAGAATGATGAGAAAAGTTGATTTTATTAAGCTAGAGGTGCATTAAGGTCCATATAATTTACCCATTGATGAGCCTCGTCAATAATTGCACCTAGTTTGGCACCTCCCTTTGCACCCATTTTTACTTCTAATTTTGCATCCACGATTGCATCCTCATATACATCTAGGTTTTCATCGACTTTTACATCTATTTTTGAATCCCTTTTCGTATCCACTTTTGCTTCAGGATTTGCATCAGGTTTTGTGTCTACTTTTGCATCAAATTTTGTTGCATCCTATTTTTCATCCATTGTTGCACCCATGTTTACGTCCACTTTTGCATCCCTTTTTTCATCTTCATTTGTAGCTTCTTTTTCTTATTTTTTGCATCTATCATTACATCCACTTTTTTTGTTCCACAATTTGCACCATGTTTTTCTACTATTGTACCCACGTTTGCTTCCAATTTTTCATCCATGTTCGCATCCTCTTTTACATCCAATATTTGCATCAAACATTGCATCTCTTTTTGTATCCACTTCTATGTTGGGTTTTGCGTCTCATTTTGTATCTTCTTTTGCATCTACTTCCATTGCATCCAATATTGGTTCTCTTGCTACACCTATCGTTGCATCCACTTTTACATCCATTATTGCATCTTGACTTGCAGATAAGTTTGCATCTTTTTTTGTGTCTGTTTTTACATTCACTTTTGTTGCACTACAATTTGTGCCATACCTTGTTCCTTCCATTGAAACTCAAATTTGCTTCCACTTTTGCATCCAAATTTGCATCATGTTTTGTGTCCAAGTTGGCATCGAATATTGTTTATGTTTTTTGCATCTCATTTTTCATCTACTTTTACATCCACTTTTGATGCATCCACTTTTTACATCTAATTTTTTTTTCCATTGTTCCACCCATGTTTGGTCCATGTTTATATCCCTTTTTGCATCCAAATTTGCCTCCTTTTTTCATTCAAGTTTGTGTCATTTTTTGTGTCCATTGTTGCATCCACATTTGTTTCACCACAATTCATGCTAAATTTTATGCCTACTATTGCACCCATGTTTGCTTCCACTTTTGCATCCGCATTTGCATCCTATTTTGTGTCCAAGTTTGCATTAACTATTGCATCTACTTTTGCATCCACTTTTGTATCAATTTTTCTGTCATGTTTTGCATCTACTTATGTTGCATGCACTTTTCATCCAATTTTATGTCTATTTTTGCCCCCTTTTTATTTGTTCACTTTTGCATCCCTTTTCCAACACTCATTATATTTTCTGCATTGATATATTTCTGATGAAATTGACAATTATGAACAACTAATGACAATGTCAATAATTATGATGATGATTATAACGAAGATGATGACGGTGACATGAATTGTGATTATGATAATAATGAAAATGATGACAAAGACGATGGTGGTTACAATGACAATGATTATCAATGATGATAATGATTGTGATTATGACAATGTTAATGACCTTGGCCAATATTCCCAATTTTTAAATGTTATCATTGTTATAATCATAATCATTATCTTTAGCATTACCATCCAAGCCATGAGCATCTGATCATCATTATCATTGTCATAATAAAAAAATATTGTATTTTATTAATTTCATTACAAATAATTAAACACTATTGAGGTTTATTTTTTAAGATAATCATCACTGAAACTTTCTCATGATCCAAGAAGCTACCAATGACTAGGTTTGAGGCATTAACATTTATTTCTTGCTTTTTATGGTGTATAACATACCCCAACATCTTATAGTTGACGCATACACAAAAGTCGAGGCCACTATGTGATTGAAAATAATGATTATGAGAGTTAGGGTTTTATATAATTAACAAACTTGGTCAAATCCCTAGAGGTGACTTGTCACATTGGAGAAACAACTTACCTTTCATCACTAACTTGCACCGTGACCCTTACAATCCATATACACATCCTAATGGAATATGTATGACTACCAAAAAACAATCAAAACCTAGATCTCTCTCGGCCCTTGGCCCTTGGTAGATCTGGGGTTTAGATGGATTTAGGGTCATTTGATTTCCCCCTTTAAATATGTTATTTTCCACATGAATACCATGGGTCAGTACTATGAGTTCTCAATACCATGGGTTCTCAATACATGAGTCATTTTTATTTTTATTATTATTTTATTTTATAGGGTTATTTTTTATTTTGTTATTTATTTTATTTTGACCAAATTAAAATGTTTACATTACATTAAACTTTATGTCAAGTTGTGTTCTACAACCTAGTATGGGATAGATCTCAAGTGTAAACATTTAACATGTTAACATGTCATGTTTAACATTTTGAATCCAATGCCCGCCCTATTTAAAAATCAATCTAATTATTATTATTATTATGTATAAACACAATATAAATTTAAAGTATAAAGAGCTTTACGAACATTCAAAAAAGAGATATGGTAAATAAATATAAAAATAAATAAATAAAAAATATGGTGAATAAATAAAAACTTATTTTATATTTAATCCAGTAAATAAATAAAATATACATAAACTAGAGGTATGATAAATAAATAAAACATATTTTTATATTTACTCCATAAACCTCCCTTAATTTTACCAAAACTCGAAAGAAGATGTTTAATTTAGGTGAAAGGTAATGGGCCAAATACCACGGAGACAAAAGTAGTATTAGTCAGATATATATAATAGTATTATATTCATACAATATATATATATTTATATGAATTAAAGTTATTTAACTTGAATTAATACAATATTAAATTTGTTAATATAAATATATTATTAGAATATCATGATATATATTAACTTTAGATATATATGGGAGGGAAGAACAAATAAATAGAGTGATAGAGTTGGAGAGACAAGGTAAAGATGTAGATAAACTAAAGAAGAGGGTAGAGGACGATTGAAAAGAGAGAGAGAGAGAGGGAGAGGAATGAGAGATCTAGAGAAGCGTAGGGGTGGGAGAGGGAGACACAAAGATGGAGGGGGGGAGAGAGAAGGGGAGAGGGAGGGAGATAGTGAGAGGATTGGAGGGCAGAGGGCAGAGAGAGAGAGAGAGATGGGGGAAAAGAGAGGCAGGTAGGAGAGAAAGGGCGAGAGATGAAGGATGAGAAAGAGGATTTGAGAGAGAGGACGAACGAGGGAGGGATAGAGAGATGGAGTTGGATGGGGAGAGAGGGAGGGAAGAAGAAAGAATGAGAGAGTGAGAAGTGGAGAAAGAGATAGATAGAGGAGTGACAAGGAAGAGATAGAGAGATTGTGTGTATGTTTAGGGGTGATATAAAGAGGCAAAGAAGGAGAGATGGAGAGAAGGAGATAGAACGAGAGAGGGAGGGATATAGTAACATAGTTGGAGAGAGTGTGTGTGTGTGATGGGGGAAGAGAGAGGATTGGAGGGCAAAGAAAGAGAGAGAGAGTGTGGATTGGAGGGAAGAGAGAGAGAGATGGGGGAAGAGAGGGAGGTAGGAGAGAAAGGGAGAGAGAGGAAGGATGGGAGACAAGACTTGAGAGAGTGGGGGAGAGTGATAGGGGAAGAGAGAGGATATGAAGGCAAAGAGAGAGAGATAGAGAGAGAGAGATGGGGGAAGAGAGAGGGAGGTAGGAGAGAAAGGGAGAGACAGCAAGGGCGAGAGAGAGGAGGAGAGAGGGAGGGAGAGAGGAAGAGAGAGGGAGGGATAAAGAGATGGAGTTGGAGGAGGAGAGAGGGATGGAAGAAGAAAGATATAGAGAGTGAGAAGTGGAGAGATAGGGAGTGACAAGGGACCCAAATAAACAATATGTCATTTGTACATATGCTAGCAAGGAAGGTGTAGGTGGTGTGCTAATGCAAGAAGGAAAAGTTAACACCTATGAGTCTCAGAAACTTAAGGAGAATGAACAAAAGTATTTGGCCTATGATTTGGAGCTGATGGTGGTTATCCACACATTAAAAATGCGGCGACATTATTTAGTGGGTAAGAAATTCTTATTAATGAAGGACCATCATAGTTTAACTAACTATTTCAAGGAGCCTACCTTGAATGCAAAACAAGCTCGTTTGGTCGCTTTCCTGAGTGAATTTGACTTTAAAATCAAACACTTAAAAGGAAAGTAAAACTGAGTTGCAGATCCCTTGAGTTGAAAGGTAAATTGTATTTATGAAGTCTCTTTCTGTGAAGTCCATACCACTTTTAAAGAGCAGATTATAGAAGTAGTAGTATAAGATCCTGGATATAAATTCCTACAAAAGCAAGCTAAAGATCCAAATAGTAGAAAACAAATACTAGGATATGAGGTAATACAAGAAGTAATGTTGGTTTATAGAGGAAGAATGTTTGTACCTAACCAAAAAAATATTAAGCAATTAATTCTAGATGAATACCATAAAATTCCTTATGCCAGTCATCTCAGATATCAGAAATTAATCACTGCACTCAGAAAGGAAAATTTTTGGCCCGGTATGAAGAAAGAAGTGGCTAATTATTTGGTTCGATGTTTGGAGTGTCAACAAGTGAAAGCAGAACACCAGCACCTAGCTGGACTACTCCACCCATTACCTATTCTAGAATGGAAGTGGGAAACCATTTCCATTGGTTTTATTATAGGATTACCTAAGTATAAAGATAGAACAACTCAATAATGGTGGAGTCGACAAATTGAGCAAGTCTACTCATTTCATACCAGTGCAGTCTACTTTCAAGGCCATACAAATTGCCAACATATTATGAAAGAATTTTTTAGACTACACAGAATACCAAAGGCTATAATTTCAGATTGAGATGTGATATTCACATCTGCATTGTGGAAAGCCTTTTTTGAAGGCTTGGGAACACAGTTACATTTTAGCATGGCCTACCATCCTCAGACTAACGGACAGAGTGAACAAGTAAATCAGATAGTGGAATACATGTTGCAAATGTATGTAATGCAACAACCATCTAAATGGGAAGATTACATACATTTAGTAGAGTTTTCTTACAACAACAGTTACCATACGTCCTTGGGGATGAGTCTATTTGAAGTACTATATGGCCGCAAGTGTAGAAAACCCTTGAATTATGGTGTTCCCGAAGACAAATTAATGATGGGGCCTGACATGTTGAAGGAAATGGAAGATATAGTTAAAAAAGTACACTAGAATCTTAAGACCACTCAAGACCGACAAAAGAATTATGCTGACAGGAAGAGGAGTTTTCAAGAATTTCAAGTTGGAGATCATTTTTATGTATGGGTACGAGCTAAGAAGAGTACCTTACAATCGGGTGGTTGTGCTAAATTAGTTCCTTGATTCTACGGACCCTTCCAAGTCCTGGCTCGAATTGGACCTGTGGCCTATCAGCTTGCCTTACCCAGCCACATATGTGTACATAATTTTTTTCATGTATCAGTGTTAAAAATATATGTATATGATCCTAACCATATAATTAGTTGGTAAGACATACAAGTCGAATCGGAAGCTGAGTTCCTGGTCAAGCCTCTGGGTATACTCGATCGAAGAGAAGTAACGTTGCAGAGGCGAGTTATCACCAAGTTAAAGTACAGTGGAAGCATTACGGGCCAAAATAATCCACTTGGGAGGATGAACAGATTATAAAGGAGGAATATACAAGTCTATTTTGCAATGAATAAACATCAGGACAATGTTTCATCTAGGGGGGGAAGATGTGATGTCCCCGGTAATTGTAAATATTTAATTACCACAATCAACAAACTTGATATTGTTAATTAAATAAGAAGTCCAAAGAAAATACTTTTATATATAGTTATTTATGCTTAAATATTTTGATCAAATTACACAAGAAGTGAATGTCTTGGAGTAATGTCAATTACACATTTCTCAATTTTCAGGTACTTAGGGCACGCATTTACCTACCCTAACTACTCCTTAGAGACTTATTCTCAAGGAAAATGACCGAGAGGGTAATGTGTACCTGAGGTCAAGAAAGGAAAAGAGTGAAGAACAAAGATCCATGCTGAAAGGTCAGATGGTTTGTTTATCCTAATGGGCTAAGTCTGGTTAGGACAAAATAGCCACAAAGCATGGTATCTATTAACTATGGGTTTCTGGATGTGAGAAATAGCATGGGGGGAGATTCATCTTGGTAAATGTTGATCTTATGGTTGGGAGGCATTGATAAAATGTATTCAGGGTATGGACTGAAGGACGAAAATTAAGTCTTGACTATATAAATATGACATTCAAATTTCACAAAGCACCATTTAAGTATCTACTCTGCTTAAGAAATTATAGATCTAGTTATCAGAAATGTCCATATAGAGGTAACTAGGGATTAAGAATTTATTCAAAATGTTGAAATTTCTAAGTCTAACCCATTAGAAATTTTTCTGCACTATCTAGTTTATTTCTCCTACTTGTTAATTACTGAACAAGTTATTTAACCATATAAATACTGAAATAAACACAATGCAGTCTCAACCATCTACATATCAACAAATGAAAGAAATAGACAAACACACAAGGGACACCATTATTTTTGGACAATCGTCCCCGAGAAAACCCAACTTGGTAAAACCGGTGCAATAGTTTTGAGGGTTTTATTATTATGCAACTTTTCTACGTACAACAGGGTGCTAAATTGGCTCACCCTATAGAGAGAATAATTTGGTAGTAATATCTCTCTTTGGAAGCAGATATTCTGAAAGTCTGCTCAACAAAACCCTCTCTAGTACCTCTCTGAGGCTCAACGTCAACCCTTCTAGCTTCTGCGTCATCCTGAAACCATATGTGTCAGCCATCTGAGGCTCTGCACAACCTCTCTAGCCCTCTACGTCACTTCTGCAACCTCTGCATCACTCACGTAGGCCCTCTGTGCAGTCACTGCTAGCCTCTATGTGGCTTCCTCTGGCTCTGTGTCTACCTCTTTGCCTCTGCGTTGGTCTTTTCGCACTATCTCTACCTTTCTACTATGCACTCACTGCCCCTCACTGCAACTAATTATTGGTTCGATTTCTCTTATCAAACCCCACTCTAGAAAATTGAACTAACTGATCACTTTGGTGTATCTCCAACTGACCCTCAAGCCTCCTCTTATACTTTTTCTATTGAGTCTTCAACAGTCGAGATTACATCTCTAATCAACGGATAATATTATATTTGTCTTGATCCATGTCATTTAGAACCTTCTAACCTAGTTTTATATTAATACCCATTAATATTTTTACTTTCCTAAGTTTAGACTTAGGAACCCATTAAAAATATTAATTATTTTAATATCTCCTTCACTGGGTAGAATTTCCCCAAACCATTTCTTCGTCTTGGAGACCTCATGTGCTTTAGCCTCTGCACCAATTTTCATGGCTAGAGCACATGCGATGCTACCCCAAATCAACACTCCCTCTTAGTGAGGAATGTGATCTAGTAATACTCCACCACTAAACATCACCCTAATCATTCAGCATTGATACTTGTGTTGATGTTTGGCCTACTGCCCAACATCCTTTACACTGCTGCCTCTTGTATTGCTTCCCATGGCTCTGCCACTGCCACTGCTACATTTGTACTGCATCTCCCTCTGCATCTATGTTGTTGCTGGTCATTTCTACCAACAATGCTTCTTCACTACAACTCTCTCTCATCATTCTGCATCGGGTTTCCCATAGCACTACTACTGCTACTGCTACACTGCAACTCAGTTACTGAGATGTTGGTAACTGATCTATCCAACTACTAACATCCTTATCAGGCTAGAAGCCCTGCTAATGTTGAGACTCTCTCTGCAGCTATCCTGTGCTTCCTCTGTTTCCTTTGCGCTGCTGCAACAACTCTGTGCCTCTCTCACTACTGCAAACACCTTTGTTTCTTCCTGCATTGCTACAACCTCCTCTGTTCCTATCGCACTCTTGCAACCCTCACTGTTGTTGGGTCATGTAAAAGGTATGCATTTACTATTAACTTATTATCCTTTTCCTTTATTCTTATCCTTTCTATATCCCAATGTGCTAATCTATTAAGAAATTACGGTAAGAAATACTTAAATTATCTGCAGTTACTCTTTGGCTAATTATTACCTTCCTTTCTGCAGGAAAATCACAAAAGGGACAAATCTTGTTCCTTGTGAAGAAACAACAAACATTGATAGTCTAAGGAGGGAATGTGGCGGTTGCAGATACATCCAAAAGCAAATCAACAGGATCAGTGCAAGAAAGGAAATAATGTCCGAAGTTAGAAAATTGCGCGAATCCCTCAGGATCAAGAGATCCTGAGGGATCGCTTTTATCATTTATCTTTTTACCCCTTTCTCATTATAAAAGGCAATGATTGTAAGTAGAAAGGGGATGACTGTTGTTATTATTATTGTAATTCTTAATTACAGACTCTTGTTGTAGCAAATAACGCAAACACATTGTAATACTCTTTCATGATTAATACATAAGAGGAGTCGTTGTTCCTTTTCGTTTATCTGAAGTAACCAGTAGTGTACGTTGGCAGCTAAGGGTCTAGCTTCCAGTGGAATTCATTGCTTCACCTATGTCATATATTTTCAATTATTGCAAGTGTGACAGTTTGATAGTATTATTGCTTTCTGCAATGTTATTTAGTTGTTGTTCCTTATTTCTTTGCGTTGACAAAATAGCTCTGTTTTATATAATTTACAATATTGTTGTTTAATTAGTTTCCTTTTGCTTTGGATTGAGTTTCCTAGATGAATATCATGCTCAATGTAATCAACTATAATGAGAATTAACTACTTTTGTTAGGCTCTCAGATTGACGTGATTGTTGTTTTACAGAGTAATGCGTTTGATTTAAATTTAATCAGTTTCTAAGAGAAGAGTTATCACTGCTATACTCTTAACTGATACTATTGTTACTTGAATTTCACATTGTTGTTACCTAAATTGTAGTAGGATTTGATTTCATTAAAGGATTGAGTTTTATTTTAATGGCATTAGAATTTACTTGTTGCATCCATTTACTCTTGTATTTAAAAGATCTATACTACAATTTAGAAGCATTACTCTCTGAGTTAAATAGCTGCCACATATTGTGTACACTCTTCAAATAGAAAGACTTACTCGTATTGATAATTAAGGTGAAGATAAGTAGGAGTTTGAAAGGTACCTTTTATCATTCAAAATTTTGGCATTGTTGTCGGGGAGAGTGTAACCATTTCTAAGGAGTAATGTACATCTGGTGATTGTTGTTGAAGAAGAATTGGGTTTTGAAAATGGAAGGTAAGAACCTACGTGATGAGCAAGTAAAGTGTTTGCTCCTCCGCCTGCTTTTCAGCACAATTACAGAAATCTAAAGTAGGTATTTGTTGCTTATCTGTTGGGAGAGAATTGGGTATTAAAAACAAAAGTTAAGAACCTGCATACGGAGCACGTAAAATGCCTGCTCCCCCACCTACTTTCTAGCAAAATTATTAGGAACTTAGGGTGGAGATAAAACATTTGAAATGTTTGCATGAATGACTAAGAAGAAAAAACCCGAAAACAATCCAATTCCACTACCCAAACCAGACAGATCTAAGGGACCGATGACCCTTGGACGATCAAAATTCATAGATGACATCTTAAAGAAAGTCGAATCTCATCCATCAGTACATCCTAGAAACTTTTCATCCAGACAACATATTATCTCCCTTCGGGCCACAGGCTCACCATCTGTAGCCTATGCTGAGGTCCACAACAAAACAGTGGGAACTGAGTAGAGTTTTCAAGAGATTGAAAATTCGTTCCCAATTTCCTCACAAGAAGAGAATTCTTGTAATATTCGTGAAGGAGGAGGAGAAACAGGGGAAATAGAGGAACCAAGATCCCCTCAGGTAGTAATTCAACGAGGAAAACCTAGTATCCCAGATCGAGGGAGTGTTGTTAAGATCATTCCCACCCCCTCTAATCATCCTAGGAATAATGCCCTAGAGATCCGGAAAGGGTATTGGCATATATTTGATGAAATGGCCAACAATCCATAAGCACCCCAAACTTCCACATTGCAATATCCCATCGTTGACACAACTGTCAGCGCACCCATGAAAGCTATCCCTTTACAAAATATTCCCACCTTTCATGGACTTACATCAGAGGACCCAGATGCATTTTTGTTTGAATTTTATGTACTATGTTGAGGTTACAATTATACCACCAACCCCCAAAAACTAAAGTTGTTTCTATCTACACTAAAAGGCACAACCTTGCATTGATCTATGGGGCTAGGTGGGGGAACAATAAATGGTTGGGATCAAATGAAAAATGCTTTCCTAAAAAAATATCAAAACTATTGAAGATCTAGGGAATTGAAAGATGAAATATTTCAAATGATAGCAAGACCCAGTGAAACATTGGAAGAGTATGTAGAGCACTTCCAATATAACCTCCAAAGATCCCCCTATGCAAATCTGCCTTTACCTGATAATGTGCTAAAAACTACACTAGTTAAAGGGATGAAAGAACAATGGATAGAGACATGAAATATTATGGGTAAAGGTGACATATATCAAGAATATTATGCTGATATTATTAAATTTTGTATCAGGTGCTCAAGAGGCAATATAAGATTGAAACTAGTAGAACACGACATGCCCACCTGGGACAACAAAATATCTGGCAGAACTATCACTCGTACAGAAATCAGCAACCTGCTAGAGGATTTTAAAACAGATATTTTGGGAACTCTGACAACACAATTGGACATTATGCAAGCCAAACAAAAGCAAGCGGAAGTAGAACAAAACTTGGTGATATTCTGTCCTAGATGCAGGAAGAAGCATAGTCACAAAGAATGCCCGCTGGATATGGTGCAAACCTATGCCATATGTACTAAAGATGATACCATAGAAAGTTTCCCATCACTCCCATGGTTAAAAGTAGTCTATAAGGAGGCAGAGGAAGAAACAAAACTAGTCTACTTGCTAAGTCAGCGTCACCAATGGCAACCTCGTCAAACAGGTACGTTGATTGATCCATCCTCTTTCTTTAGAACTTTGCAATATAATTCGCAACAATACACAGGAGCCATGTGGCAGAATCAGCCACCTTTTTCCAACTTGTCACAACAACCATTCCCTATGCCACCTTGGCCCAACCAATCAAATCAAGATAAAAATTGGCCAAATTCCTCTTACTTCCCACCGTTTTGGCACAATAATACATATCAATCCCAATGGCCACCCTCGACTTCATAGAACCAAAACTGGCAGTCAAGCTGGAAAGACCTACAAATTAGCCAGCATGAACAATCCCCCTACCTCAACCCACACTTCCAACATCCTACACATTGCAACAGAACCCTCAGACCAACCTACGACCGAAGCTCCCAGCCCAACCCAACTCGAACCCCAACAATAGACCGGTTCAATCTGTGCAAATTATTGAAGGACCAGAGCCAGAAACCAAGTTAAGGGAGTGCAATGAGCTTCAATTAAGATCTAGGTGGATAATAGAATCAGAGGGGGATAAAAGTAAACAAATTGAAGATTAGTTACCTGTAGAACAAGCACCACAAGTGGAGAACATGGTTAAACAGAAAACTCATGATCAAACGATCACCTCTTCTCCACCATTCCCAGAAAAATTAATCATACCCTGCCCAATAGAATACCCCGATTTTGATCTTCTGGGAGAATTGAAAAATTTGAGTATAAAAATACCGCTCCTCCAGGCTATTCAAGGCATTCCAATTTATGCAAAAACTATTAAGGAATTGTGTATGAAAAAGCAAAGGAGGACCCTAACTGTCCATGTAGTCGGTACCTTGTCTGACTTACTATTAGGCAGAGAAACAGCTGCAAAATATGAAGACCTAGGAAATCCTATAGTCACTGTGCAAATAAATGTATGCTCCTTCCCTAATGCATTAGTCGATTTAGGAGCAACAATCAATATTCTTACAACCACAACTTGTCAAAAGCTTGGCATTACATCCTTAGACCCAACCACGACCTTGTTGGAACTAGCTGACTGATCGGTAGTCAAACTAGAAGGCACATTACAAGATGTAATGGTGTCAGTAGACTCCTGGGAATACCCTGCAGATTTTCTGATCATCAATCCTAGAGACCAACTCGATGGACATCCCCTAATTCTAGGTAGACCTTGGCTAGCAACCGTGGATGCTTACATAAGCTGTCGAACGGGTAGCATGACTATAGCAAGAGGAAGAAATGTGAAGTAGCCTTATATTCTCCAGTTCAGCCAAGAATCAAAACCAAAAAACAAATTGTATCATATCTAACTGAAAACATTAGATCACCACTAACCATAGAAGATGCTCTCAAATTTAAGGATCAAATAGAAGATGACATCATTAACACTTACATTAACCAACGAGATGCTGTATCCCATCTAAAATGTCACATAATTGAAGCAGCCCTCGATAACGAAATAGAAGAAGATCCCTTAAAAAATATTAACGATCAATCAATACCAACAACTTCTGTTTATAATAGAAAAGCCATAGAAATTGAGCCAGGAAAAAATTTGAATATTAACAAAAATCTGACTGTTGACCAAGAGTAGAAACTTGTTCAACTCCTAAGAAAATATAAAGAGGCCTTTGCATGGGATTACCTAGACATGAAAGGCATTGATCCCCAACTATGCATGCACCACATTTATACAGAGAAAGATGTGAGGCCCATTCGACAACCTCATAATAGGTTAAATCCTCATCTTAAAGATATTGTTAAAGCTAAACTACAAAAATTGTTATATGTAAACTTCATCTACTCCATATCTGACAGCAAATGGGTCTCTCCATTAGTAGTAGTGCCGAAAAATAATGGAAAGTGGCATATATGTGTTGACTATAGAGAGCTTAATAAAGCAACCCACAAAGACCATTTTCCCCTTCCATTCATTGACCAGGTCTTGGACACATTGGCAGGAAAAAAATTCTTCTCTTTCCTAGATGGCTTCAGTGGATACAATCAAATTCAGATTGCCCCTCAAGATCAGGATAAGACTACCTTTACCTTCCCGTGGGGAACATTTTCTTACAGGGTCTTACCTTTTAGGCTGTGCAATTCACCTACCACATTCTAGAGGGCTATACTCAATATTTTTTCAGATCTGATAAATGAAGGGCTTGAGGTGTACATGGATGACTTTACACCTTACGGAGATGACTTCGAGCCAGCATTACAAACATTAGAGAAAGTTCTGCAAAGATGCATTGCCACCAGACTCTGCTTAAGCCATAAAAAATGCCACATGATGATGACTGAGGGCCTCATCTTGGGTCACTATAGCTCAACAGCTGGAATCTAGGTAGATTCGGAAAAAATTCAGATAATTCTTTTAATAACTACCCCTTCTACACAAACTGAGGTATGCAGTTTCTTGGGACTTTCTAGCTATTATACAATATTTATAAAGATTTTTTCTCAAATTGATGCATCAATATATGCATTAACAGGATATATTGATTTCATTTGGACTGATAAATGTGACAGTGCTTTTGAAGATTTAAAACGGCTTGTATCAACAACCCTAGTATTAAGGGGCCCAAACTGGGATTTTCCATTCCAGATTTCATCTGACACTTTAGACATAGCCATTGGAGCATTTCTAGCCAGGAGGAAGATAAAAGGCCATATGCAATATCCTATATCAGCAGAAATCTATCTCCTGCTAAATTAAATTATGTTGTTACTGAAAAAGAAAAAAAATTGGCTGTAATCTATGCTATCAATAAATTCAGATTTTATATAATAGGATATCCTGTGGTTTTATACACTGATCACTCTGTTATTAAATATCTAGCTAATAAACCTATTACAAATGGAAGAGTGACAAGATGTTTGATTCTTTTGCAGGAATTCGATATAAAAATTAAAGATCGACCAAGAAAGGAAAATCTAGTAGCAGACTTCCTTTCACGAATGCCAAAGACAGATGACATGGTAGCAGCAGAAGACCAGTTTCCTGATGAACATTTATTTGTTGTAACCATGAAAACACCGTGGTACACAGATGTCACAAATTACTTGGTAGTGGGCAAGCTACCCAGGAACCTGACGCCTAATGAAAGAAAATAAATAGTACAGCACAACACATGATTCTCTTGGATCATAGGCTATTTATTTCATACAGGGGCCGATATGCACATTAGAAGATGCGTCAGGGAAGACGAGATCTTCGACATCTTGAAAGCTTGCCACGATGGGCCTTGTGGCGAACATTTTGCAGATCACAGGACTGATCACAAGGTATTACAAATGGGCTATTATTGGCCCACCATTTTTAAAGATGCTAAGAAGTTTTTCCAGGCATGTGACAGTTGCCAAAGAATGGGATGCCCTGGGCAGTCTGATGAGTTGCCCCTGCACCTGCAGATAGTCATTGAACCTTTTGAGCGATGGGCGTTAGATTTCATCGGTCCAATAAACCCATCATCTAATCAAAAGACATATATATTAGTTGCAACATAGTATGTGACTAAATGGGAGGAGGCAGAGGCACTACCAAGGGCAACAGAGGACTCGGTAATCCACTTTCTTTTCCAACTATTTTTGCAATATGGCTTGCCTAGAGATGTAATTACCAATGGAGGACCACAATTCATAGGCCAAAAGATCACTGCAACATTAAAGAACCATCATATCATGCACAGAATCACGACTCCATACCACCCGCATGCAAATAGCCAGGTAGAAAGCACCAATAAGGTAATCGAGGCAATACTCGCAAAGACAGTTGCATCACATAGACATGACTGGGCTACCCGATTTCTAGAAGCCCTGTGGGCATACCACACGACATGGATAAATACCACAGGATATTCCCCATATCAACTAGTGTTTGGCAAAGAACCTATCTTCCCAATAGAATTTAAAATCCAGACATTGAGGATAGCTCAAGAGATAGGCTTGGACTTAAACGAAGCATAGATTAATAGGCTACATCAAATCAATGAATTTGATGAAATCCAGCTATCAGCTCTTCAATGCACTGCACTGATCCAACAACAAAGAGCGAAATGGCATGATGCCCTTATCAAAAAGAAGATCTTCCACGAAGGAGATTGGGCACTCCTGTATGATTCTAGGTTCCAGGATTTCCCAGGAAAACTCCAGACCAGATGGTTAGGACCTTATGAGATACAAAAGGTGCATGATAATGGCACCCTCACATGAGCCACCATTGATGGGTCTAGCTACTATTTTAAAATGAATGGACATCAAGTACGACTCTATCACAAACCACTTACCAAGGAGTCTTTTTGCCAACAATTACAGGAGGATTCCACCATACAAATTCTTACTGAGGAGGGAAACCCGTCCTTAGCATCGACCCATTGAATAATTCATTTCTTTTTGAAATTTGTACATAAATTTTTCTTTCTATTTTGATTGAATTTTCTTGTATAAATTGTATATAAATTATCTTTTCTTCTACTTTTCCTTTGTTGTTCCCTCTAAGGAATAGCTGATGTTCCTTTTAAGGAACAAGTGTTGTCCCTTCTAAAGAAGCAAAGATATTATGGATTTTCTTCGCGATGTTCCCTTTAAGGAACAATTGTTGTTCCCTCCAAAGAACAGTTGTTGTTCCCTCTAAGGAATAACAATTTTGTGTACATATTTTCGTGTTGTTCCCTTTAAGGAACAATTGATGTTCCCTCTAAGGAACAACTATTTTTCCCTCTGAGGAACAACAGCCCCCTGTATATTTGGTTTTTGATGTTCCCTCTAAGGAACAACAGTTTAGTGTGTATTTTTTTTCTTGTTGTTCCCTCTAAGGAACAACTGTTGTTCCCTCTAAGGAACAACAATTTCGTATGGATTTATTTTCCCGTTGTTCCCTCTAAGGAACAATTGTTGCTCCCTTTAAGGAACAACTACTGTTCCCTCTAAGGAACAACAATCCCGTATGTATTTTTTTTCTCGCTATTCCATCTAAGGAACAATTGTTGTTCCCTTTAAGGAACAACAATTTCGTGTATATTCCTTTTACTGTTCCATCTAAGGAACAGTTGTTGTTCCCTCTAAGGAACAATGGTTTCATTTGGATTTGTTTTCTTGCTATTCCCTTTAAGGAACAGTTCTTGTTCCCTCTAAGGAACAACAGTTTCGTTTGCATTTGTTTTTCCGCTATTCCATCTAAGGAACAATTGTCGTTCCCTTTAAGGAACAACTGTTGTTCCCTCTAAGGAATAGAAATTTCACATCCAATTATTTTTTTCTTTTCGCTATTGCTTATAAGGAACAGTTGTTGTTCCCTATAAGGAACAACTGATGTTCCCTCTAAGTAACATCACCTTTTTGTGTGTCTTTTCTTGCTATTCCCTATAAGGAACAACACTCTTTGTGTGAGGTTTTCTTAGGAAATAAGCACTTTGTGAATATTATTTCACTTTTTATGATCGTCTATGGCACAAAGGTACAAATATATATGAAAGGATACAAATCTGAGGATTACTGGAACAAGCAAGTATTGAATATTATCATCTTTAAACAAGATTTCTTTGTATTGATAGAAAAAGAAAGGACACAACCATCTATATGATTTCACTGTCCTCATTTCCATTATAAATCAAAATGATTGATTACTTGTACCATGTTGGTTCTTCCCTAAATCCTATAACTCCCTCTGTTCATTATCATCAAATAAGGTGAAGGGCATACTTTCTTCTATTTGATATGTTTAGACTTCTTCCACCATTTCTACGCCTAAGGAGTGTTGAACCACCCTCTATGTATAAATAGGAAGTGCTATTCTAAAAATAAATAAACAAATAAATAAATAATATATACATATGTTTACTAACAATTGTATGATTTTGTTACAGATGGAGGATAGGGGGTCTCATCACGAGCCAACCTACCATGATCATAAGGAAGCAGCAAAGTGGCATTCCCACTATGGCCACCACACCAAGGATATGATGCAATGGATGAATCAAGAAATAAAAAGTCCTTGGAACAGGAGGTCTCAGCATGAGTCGGCCTGCCCACCTTTTGCTCCTTCCTAGTGAATGGCAATGTGTTTATCTGGTTACCAAGTTAGCACATTGGTCTCCACTCTGATATCATAATGCACTTTCCGTATTATACATAAAGGACCATGGTTTGAAAGGGTTAGAAAGCAAATCTGTCGAGGCTATAGATGCCTGCAGGCAACAGAAGCTCTATTGATGGTATTGAAGTCATATTTCCAACATAAATAGTTATTATAAGTCCCTTTCCTTATTTGGTAGCTTTACTATAGAGCGATTATGTTCCTAATTTATGTTGAACCTTTATGCATGGATATATTCTAAAAAAATCAATCCTAATAAGCTTTAAGTGGAATGATGATGGTAAAGTATCTTTTTTGTGTCAAACGTCCTTTTCCCCTTTTCAAAATCACCTCATAGCATCTCCTCACTAATTGATAATTATCGTATATGCATTGATTTCAGCACTCCGATATCTCTTGCAATCCTTTCATAAATAGGCATACC
The DNA here is from genome assembly GCA_000404065.3 of Pinus taeda. Taxonomy (NCBI): domain Eukaryota; kingdom Viridiplantae; phylum Streptophyta; class Pinopsida; order Pinales; family Pinaceae; genus Pinus; species Pinus taeda. Next base: position 58,046 of record APFE030053097.1, on the reverse strand, counting down.
TTACCACTTCCACCATCCTTGTACATCGCCACCAGCATGATTTTCCTTCATTTATTCGGTAGAAGAAAACCTATCATTTCAAAGGGGGGCGGAGGTGACTCCCAAAGTACTTATGCATGTGTGTCAGTCCTTTATTTGGTTATGCAGAACTATATGACAATCCATAATAGCAAGTATTTAACGGTATTTATGCTGAAGAATATCATTCGATATAACGATCATAACAACTTTTTGTTCCATCACTGGCTCTGTCTATTGCTGTGTTACCTATGCTAACTTATAGTGTGTAGAATTCACGCAATATGGGAGGAAGAACAGTGCGTAGGGAGCCACTGATACTGGCTGTTTCTGATGCCACCAAAGAAATTCTAGTCTGAGCCAGGTGGGTAGCATATTTCACATGATTTCAGCAACCCAACAAAACAATTGCCATAAAATTCTTGTAGAATTTATAGAACGACCAGTCTATGGTGAGGGGCAGACAAATCACAGTCTCAGATGTTGTGATTGTAGAAGTTTCTGGATTACCAGTTGAAGGACCCATGTGGACGAATAAACGACTAAAGCTGTAGGATGCCATTGAAATATTTAAAGATGAAGGGCAAGAGCTGATCATCAAAGGAAAAGGAGTTCGACCATCATCCCTTGGAGAACTGTGGAGAGAACTAGTCAGAGTCATTTAGAATTTCATTACATGTGTCGGGCAAAAAGACGTGGTCAAGCCATGTCAACTTAAACTGTTAGCAGTATTGAAACAAAAATGTTCAGTAAATCTACCTAGATATTTAAATTTCTTGCTGTGTGATTCTACTGAAAGAATAAGAAAATCTAGACACATAGAAACATTCATAAGTTGTCATTGTTTAATTAGGCTGATAGTTAGCTACAACCTTGCCCAGCAGTAAACAAGTTGGGAAGAATTAATATTTCCCATAGAAGGGGGTTAGCTTTACCTGCTCCTAACCCTATTCCAAAAAGGAAAAGGACTACCCACACAACAAACATTCCAAAAAAACACAAACACTCTACCAGAGTAAGGACAAGCCTGGGAACAACTGAAAATCTCCAAGGTAGCAGCAGCCAGCCCATAGAACTATCTAGTCCAGAAAATGAAAAATATTTACAGTTGGAAGGATGGGATGACATGGAGTCAAAACATGAGGAGGAAACAAAGCACTTTAGTAAAGAGGAAAGAAATGAAACAGAACTCCCTTCAACACCAAATAGAAGTCCCCCGCGAGACTTACAACATGATATTGAATTGGCCCAGATTTTGGCCAATATGAATGAATTTATACAACCCGAAAGCCCGCTCAACTTTAACATTGGAGCAACCCAATCGGAAGAAAACTCTGGCCACAACAGGAGCATACTAGAAAATGTAAAGTGTGAAGTAGAAACAGGAGCAAAAGTCACTCAGGAAGAGACGGACCAACCTGGCGATATACGTCTATAAGAACCCAGCTAGGTAGACCTAAATATAGAAAATATAGACCAAACAGAGGACATGGAGATAGACCAAGAAGTTGACAATCAATCTGGGGACACAATTCTTTTAGAGTAGAGTCAAGATGAACAACTAGGCTCGTTTGGAGTAGAAACGACCAGAAAAACACTCGCTCCCCCTAAAAAGAATAGAGCCACAATTAAAAAGCTTAGGAAGGAACAACAAAGATTGCGGAAAACAATGAAGAAGGTCAAACGAAAAATAAGGGAGTTATCAGCAGGGAAAATTCCAGACAAAATCCCATAAACAATAAACGCAGCCATCCAAACTGAATTGCAAGAAACAGAAGCTACGGGGACTCAAACTGAGCCTATACTCACTGAACTTGTTAGGGAACAAAATGCAATTTTTATAGAAATAGCTACCCAAACAGAGGTTATACTTTCTCATGACTTAGCCATTTAGACAAAGATGGCACCCTCCTACAGTACATCTACCTAGACAGAGGTTTGGGCCTCCCAACAAAGAAACACAGATAATTAACATCCATTCTCATAGCAGGAGTACACAGATAAATACCCAAGCCAAAGATATCATGATGAGCAATGACCCCAGTATTGTGAATCTTCAAGCAGATTTAGCCCATGCTCTGCTTACCATAGAATGCCTTAAACTAGAAACAGTCCCCCAGGAAAAATACCAGCAATTACAGATGCAGCTTCGGGACATGAACATCTTAGAAAGTGAGGCATTTGATAAATACTGAAACGCAGAAGAGAGGACTGAGAAAATGAAGCTTAGATTAGAAAAGGTCAGGAGTCAAATGGATACTATTTGCTCCTTATATACTAACATATTGGCATGCAGATCTCCTGCCAATAATTATGCCCTATTTTTGATGGAAAGATACTTACAGTTGAAGATCAAAGTTGTCAAAGCTGGAAAACCGACAGAGTTAAAAACAATTGAGGATTTTATAAACTGTTGCAAAAATCATGGGGTAAAAGTTCAAATGTTGTTGTGTGAATGTTATTTACACAATTTTGTATTAGAGGAAGAAACTGAAAAGAACCCCAGTGCTTTTGCGGGAGATGTAAAATTTCAAGATTTTATTTCATTTGTTGTTAACCAACTGAAATGGTTCAAGGCTCATAACACGTTCCAGAGGCAGGAAAATGGAATGGACTTTTGGGTCAGAGGTGAACCAAAACACCTGTTACAAATGTTGGCCAATCACAAAAGTTTGATGAAGAGGGAAGGAGTAATCAAAATTTTGGGGCCAATTTAGAAAGAAATTGTCGAAAAGGGAGTAGAGTATTTCCTCTCCATTCAAGAAAGATCCTTGGTCACAGCCAAGTCCAGATGGACAGTTTCCAATGACAATGTACAGAATAGAGAGCCATTCAATTATAAAAAATTTAAGTTGGCTGCAGAATGCTTTGTCACTTATTGCAATCTCATTTTAAGGGAAGGTCCCTTTTGGCTAGGCTGTCAGTAGCAACCTTATTATTTGGTATCCTGATGAGGGGTTAAAGGCTATATATGAACTGCCTGAAGGACAGACAAGGCACATCTTTGAGCTCTTGGCTAAGAATCATGGTTTCAGACTGCTTTACGACATTCCTTCTCTAGCTTATTCCTTGACTGCTTTGCATGCGAACTACATGGTTTTCATGAGGACACGAAAAAGGGTAAGCAAGGGAGTATGTTGGGTCATGGAAAAGGTATGCATTTACTATTAACTTATTCTTTTCCTTTCTATATCCCAATGTGCTAATCTATTAAGAAATTTTGGTAAGAAATACAAAAATTATCTGCAGTTATGTTGTGGCTAATTATTACCTTCCTTTCTGTAGGAAAATCACGAAAGGGACAAATGTTGTTCCCTGTGAAGAAACAACAAACATCGACAGGCTAAGGAGGGAATGCAGTGGTTGCAGATACATCCAAAAGAAAATCAACAAGATCAGCGCAAGAAAGGAAATGATGTCTGAAGTTAGAAAATTGCTCGAATCCCTCAGGATCGAGCGATCTTGAGGGATCACTTTTATCATTCATATTTTTACCCCTTTCTCATTATAAAAGGCAACGATGGTAAGCAGAAAGAGGATGACTGTTGTTATTATTATTGTAATTCTTAATTATAGACTCGCTATAGCGAATAACACAAATACGTTGTAATACTCTTTCATGATTAATACATAAGAGGAGTTGTTGTTCCTTTTCATTTATCTAAAGTAACCAGCAGTGTACACTGGTAGCTAAGGGCCCAGCTTCTGGTGGAATTCACTGCTTCACCTGTGTCATATATTTTCAATTACTGCAAGTGTGAAAATTTGATAGTATTATTGCTTTCTTCTATTTTATTTAGTTGTTGTTCCTTATTTCTTTGCATTGATTTAATAGCTCTGTTTTATATAATTTACAACATTGTTGTTTAATTAGTTTCCTTTTGCCTTGGATTGAGTTTCCTAGATGAATATTCTGCTCGATTTAATCAACTGTAATGATAATTAACTACTGTTGTTAGGCTCTCCGATTGATGTGATTGTTGTTTTCCAGAGTAATGCGTTTGATTTAAATTCAATCAGTTTCTAAGAGAAGATTTATCACTGTTGTACTCTTAACTGATACTGCTGTTACTTGAATTGCACATTGTTGTTACCTGAATTGTTGTAGGATTTGATTAAAGGATTGAGTTTTCTTTTAATTGCAATTAGAATTTACTTGGTGCATCCATTTACTCTTGTATTTAAAAGATCTATACTGCAAATTAGAAGCATTACTCCGTGAGTTAAATAACCACCACATACTGTGTACACTCTTGAAATAGAAAGACTTGCCCAGATTGATAATTAATGTGAAGATAATTAGGAGTTTAAAAGGCATCTTTTATCAGTCAACAACTGTGCTGCTATAGATCCCTGCACTCTAACACTATTCTACTACTCCATCTGCATCTTGCTTCTACTGACATCCATCATCTTGCTACTGTCCCTCAGGGCTCCTGTAGCTGGATATGATCCAAGAGTTTGGGTACCTCAAGGATCCTACCCCACATCTCCTATAGTCCTCCTCACTACGGCTTGCTGTCACCCTGCCTCTTCTCCAGAGGTGCAGGAGCACTCCTGGCACAATAATCATCATTCTCTACCTCCTTCTTTTCCTTTGCTGGCATTGCCTTGGAGTCAGATGCCTTTCCCTTATTCTTCTTCCTTAGACACTAGGTTACATAATGGCCCAAGTCTCCACAGTTGAAGCACTTAATCTTGGAGATGTCCTTTTTCTTTCTCTTCCCTTGCTGCCCCGCAGATGCCAGAGCCGCATCATCTTCCTCCTCTTTCTTGACCCGGGCTCCTTTACCACTACTTCCCACCTTAGTCAGCCATCTAATCTCTTCTTGGTGAAGAGATGCCCATAATTATTCCCAATCTGGGAGATTTTCTTTGCCTAGAATGCTCTTTACGAATGTCTCCCACTCCTCAAAGACTGTGTTCAGGGAGTCCTCACCATTAAATCTTGATCTAGCGTGGCCCCTACGGAAGTCAGTTGGTCCCGAATCTCCTGTAACCTGTTGAGGAAGTGATTTATATACTCCCCCTTCTGCATCTAATACAACCGTAGCTGATTCTCCAATAGCGTCTTCCTCTACACGGAAGTTCCCTGATGCAATGTCATCAAGGTGTCCCACATTTCCTTTGTTGTATTCTTCTCGGTAATATGTTGAACTACATGATCCTTGACCCCATCAAGGATTATGCACTTTTCCTTGGCTATCACGTCCTCATACTTTTCGTTATCAACTAGGTCGACTGGGATATGCACAATTCTTAAGGCAAAGGCCTTGATGCGATGTTTATCTAGAACATACAGGATCCTGGCCTTCCATATGACAAAGTTGGATGCCCCTCCAGCCTGTCTTGATTCCTCAGTCTGTTCATGGCTATCTCTGCTCTTCCTTTCGACTCCTTTGAGTCTTTACTTCCCTCTTGGAAGTTCTCTCTTTGACTCCCTCTGAGTCTTGATTTCCCTCCTCGAAATCCTTCCGCCAACAGTCGAATCACACCTCTCGGATCTCCTTTACTCCTGCAACACTGATTTGGATTTCTTGGCTAGAAATTTGCCTAGGTAGTGACTCCCTTCTACCTTGGTTCTATCCTGTTAGGTATTGTTCTGCCTCAACAGCAACAATACCCCACCAACTTCACACTCCATAATCTTCCCACAGTTTTCTATGCCCCAACAATTGAAGAACTAAGCCTCTAGGTTGTGCGCAATACTGGCAGTGGTTGAATCTCTCCACTAGCCAACTGTGTCACTCTTGCTTGGCTGAGCACGATGGCATGGATCTTTGTGAGCCTCTTCTGCCTCTCACTACTTTTGTGTTGGCCCCTTCTCTGGCTCAAATTGATGACGTAGGCCCTCTGTGTCAACCCTTATATATCGCTTTCTTCTTAGGAACAACTTTTGTCACTTGAGACAACTATTTCTACTACAAGTTATCTAATTTTGCTGGTGTCTTTAGCTCTCCTGTGACCTGCAATGCTCTGATTCCATGTTGAAATTTCTAAGTCTAACCCGTTAGAAACTTTTCTGCACTATCTGGTTTATTTCTACTAATTGTTAATTACTGAACACGTTATTTAACCATATAAATACTGAAATAAACACAATGCAGTCTCAACCATCTACAAATCAACAACTGAAAGAAACGAACAAACACACAAGTGACATCGTTATTTTTGGACAATCATCCCCAAAACACCCAACTTGGGAAGACCGATGCAGCAGTTCTGAGGGTTTTATCATTATGTAGCTTTTCTGAGTACAATTGGGTGCCAAATTGGCTCACCCTACAGAGAAAATAATCTGGCAATAATACCTCTCTTCGGAAGCAAATATTCTGAAAGTTTGTTCCACAAAATCCTCTCCAACACCTCTCTGAGGCTCAACGTCAGCCCTCCTGGCCTCTACGTCAGCCTGAAACCCTCTGCATCAGCCCTCTAAGGCTTCGTATAGCCTCTCTGGCCCTCTACGTCACTTTCACATCCTCTCCATCAGTCACGCTGGCCCTCTGGCCCTCTACGCAGTCATTGTTGGCCTCTGTGTGGTTTCCTTTGGCTTTGCGTCTGCCTCTTTGCCTCTGTGCTTGTCTTCCGGAACTATCTCTGCCTCTCTGCTATGCACTCATTGCCCCTCACTACAACTGATCACTCGTTCGATTTCTCTTAGCAAACCCTGCTATAGAAAATTGAACTAACTGATCTCTCTGGTGTATCTCTAACTGACCCTCAAGCCTCCTCTTATAATTTTTCTGTTAGGTCTTCAATAGCCAAGATTACATATCTAATCAATGGATAAGATTAGATTTTGCTTGATCCATGTCATTTAGAACCTTCTAACCCAGTTTTATACTAATACTCATTAATATTTTTATTTTTCTAAGTTTAGACTTAGGAACCCATTAAAAATATTAATTATTTTAATATTTGCTTCATCGGGTAGAATTTCCCCGAACCATTTCTGGGTCTTGGAGATATCATGTGCTTTAGCCTCTCCACCAATTTTCATTGCTAGAGCACATTCGATGCTACCCAAAATCAACACAAAACCCTAAGGTTAAAAATAGATTTATCAGAGACTCCAGACAGGAGAAATAAATTGAATTCAATCACTATGTATTTACTATTGTAGAATACAAACAAAGAAATATAATCATGTTAAATTATACCATCCTTAAGAGAAGATAATTTAACGTCTGGTATGTACAGTATAGAGAGGAAAATAGAACTTGATACATCTAGAAAATAGACTAGTAGACAAATTATTTAATAAATTACTAAAGAATAAATTAGACTTTCTTGCCTTTCAAAGACAGAGAAGATTGGAACTAATCTCGAACAATATTAACTAAATAAACCAATGCAACCAAAATATTGTCATAAATAATAGTATAGGAGAGATAAGACAAAGAATAAGTTACATCAACTATATGAAAGAGCGAAGCACTGTCGGAAGGATATTCATCATAACCGATGACTAGGGTTACATTAAAACAATAATAGACAGAAGAAGAACCATTAAATTCCATAATACTACTAAACCTAGAAAGCCACTGCAACTATGTTCTAGCAATTACGAGCAGAAGCAGAATGATAAATATATATAAAACCAGGAGTACACATAATACTGTAACCATAGGAATTCAGTGCATAAATAGAGGTTCCACCCAATAGGTAGTCTAAACCCTCGAAAGTCATTACATTCAAAATATTGGGTAACCTTAACAAAGTCACCCTCTCCAAACAACGAAAAAATATTACAATTTATCAAATCATACAAATTAATTTATCTTGGCTGAAGCACAAGATATGAGCTAGTTCATCATTACTACATTGATACAAACATTAGGCTATCATCCAGCAACCCTAACGGCCGAAAAAATCAAAGAAATCTCTAAGTCCTTGTTAAGTTAAGGCTATCCACTTTACCGAGTATCTGGAGAGAATTGAGACTAAGCATAGTCTTGTGACCTGAGAAGGGAACCTCGACTCCAGTCAACCATTCCACAGTGAAGGGGTGTTAAAACCCTCACCAGACCCTGAAAGCATGAAATACCAAGCAATTTTGTTAGGAAATTACCATGAGTATAACTTCTAGATGAAATAGTGGCGTCGGGAGGAACATACATATAGCGGATATGTGAATTTGGGTCGACTTTTCTTGACCCTTGAGTGCAACAAAGGCTCCGGTAATACCTGAGGCTGAGCAGAAGTGTATATCAAGTGCAACATAGCTAATGAAACCCCATAGTCATCAAGATTGATAAAGAACGCTAACCTCCATACCTGTGCAATACTTTGCAATTGAGGGACATCACGGAGAGAGATGGAAATGCCGAATTCCGCGGTGGTGAAGGTACCCAAGATGGAAGGGCTCCATAATATACCATTCGATGAAGTCAAGTGATAGAGAACCGTTGATGAGGAGCTCTTCCCAATGTGGTGAGCAGTAGCTGTAATGCACCAGGAACTCTCAAGAAGCCTGGACCCATCGATTCTAAGGTGTGGTAAAATCGGGTGTTAGATATAGGAGTGAGAGTTTCTAGGGAACTTGAAGGCAAACATCATAACTGTAATAATAAACTTAAGATTTTTATAAATCATTACCGCCTGCTAAAGGGTTAATCGAACTTGTTATAAATCATAACTATAATCATGTAGTCCATGGTAAAAGGACTTTCACTGGAAGGTTTTATTAATTTTTTTTTTTTTTTAATTTAATTTTGTATAGGGTAATAAATAATTTGACAATCACTGCAAGGTTTTATTAATTATTTTTATTTTTATTTTTATTTTGTATAGGGTAATAAATAATTGTTGAGGTGTATGAAAATGAGCGTGCCAAATGACAAAGAGAGTGTCTTTTGAATTAATATATTTTAACTTAAAATAATTGGATAAAATAATAAACAATTCATATAATACTTTACAGTGAATGAATGATAAATAAAAATCAGAATAATAATAATTTTCATTTTCTTTAAAATTCAATTCATTTTTAGAAAGTAAATTAAATTAAATTCTTATATTTTTTCAAATAAATTTTATTTAAATTTAAAATATTTGCTTGAAAATTAATAGAATAATAAATAATAATTTATATTAATAAATATTTTCATTTTAAAAAAAAGAAGCTTAGAACTATTTTAATTTTGGATCTACAAAAGCCGAAGAGATCAAATCTTTAGAGATACAAATTTTTATAAGCGTAAAATTAAAAAAAAATGATCATTCTCAACCTGATAGATCTACATTTAAAATAAATCTAAATCAGTGTATCAATAAATTAATATTATATTGTGTTATGTGTTTCTAGTAAATTTATCTTCACCTATTTGAAATTTATAATAATTAAAAATTAAAATATTGTTTATATTTTCACCGTCACATATTGAATATATAATATTTCATATTCACTCATAAATTACCTTTATGTCATATCTTTATAAAACTTTCCAGGCTTTCCAACGTCTTTTATTCTATTGATCTTATCCAATCCATGAATAACACTATAACTAAAAGATATCTATAACTACAAGATCTTCCTAAAAAAATACTTGTCCCCACATAGTAAACTGTCTACCTCCTTCAAAGAGTTTATAAATTTAAAATACAAATAGTATCGCCAAATTTATAAGAGCATTCAACATATATTTATACACAGACAAATGGTCTCCCATTATGTTTAAGGTTACATGTTTTTACAATATTTACTTACCTTGATGTTGTGTCTAATATTTAATTAACCACATGAATGAGGAATTGAGGATAACTATTTTATCTATAAAAAAACACATGGGCGTCAAAAAAAAAATACTGCATCTCAGGTAACGGAAATACGCTAACAGAGATAGGAGAGAAAGGGAGAGAGAGGAATGATGAGAAAGGAGGAAAGAGGGAGGGATAGAGAGATGGATTTGGATGGGGAGAGAGGGAGGGAAAAATAAATACCAAGAGAGTGATAAGTGGAGAGAGAGAGAGAGGGGGAGTGGCAGAGAGAGTGTGTATGTTTAGGGTGAGATAAAGAGACAAAGAAGGAGAGATGGAGACAAGGAGGGAGAATGAGAGAGGAAGGGATATAGTAACATAGTTGGAGAGAGAGTGTGTGTGTGATGGGGGAAGAGAAAGGATTGGAGGGTAGAGAGAGAGGGAACGAGAGAGAGAGAAAGAGGATTGGAGAGAGAGAGAGATTGGGGAAGAGAGGTAGGTAGGAGAGAAAGGTAGAGAGAGGAAAGATGGGAGACAATACTTGAGAGAGAGGAGGAGAGTGGTGGGGGAAGAGAGAGGATATGAGAGAGAGAGAGAGATGGGGGAAGAGAGAGGGAGGTAGGAGAGAAAGTGAGAGAAAGGAAGGATGAGAGAGAGGAGGAGAGAGGGAGTGAGAGAGGAAGAGAGAGGGAGGGATAGAGAGATGGAGTTGGAGGGGGAGAGAGGGATGGAAGAAGAAATACATAGAGATTGAGAAGTGGAGAAAGAGGGAGTGATAAGGGAGATATGGAGAGAGTGTGTGTATGTTTGGAGGTGAGATAAAGAGACAAAGAAGGAGAGCTGGAGAGAATGGTGAGAGAAGGAGAGACAAGGAGAGAGGGATGTATATAGTAAAAGAGTTGGAGAAGGAGAGAGGGAGTGATAAGGAAGATGGAGAGAGGGAGAGAGGATAGTAGGAGGGAAGAGAGATAGAAGTACAACAAATAACCGCTTCACAAAAAAGATTAGTAACTTTCATATACTCAGGCTTATTTAGGGATTTTTTTTGCTTGCAATATATTTGGTCACAAAGCTATTAATTGCAATTGAAGGAGTATGAAAAAAAATTATGGTTCCTTTGCTCATACAAGATTCTATGCTTGTAACAAGTTTGGGCATCTAGAAAAAGAATGTAGTAACAAATTTATTGATCGCCTGAGACAACATGGAAAGTAACCAGATAAGAATATTAATGGATCCACCAACATTTCTCATAATAAGCATAAAGAAGAAGAACAAATAAGGTGTGGTGTTTCTCTCTGCTCGTTTGAAGAAGAATATGGATGGTACATAAAAAATAGATTCTCTCATCACATGGCTGGAGATAAGAGTAAGATAGAGTCTCTCAAGAAAAACCAATATGGTAAGGTTATTCTTGGAAATAATGCTCCAACAAAAGTTCTAGGAAAAGGTAGAGCTAGAATTAATAAACATAGAGGAGTAGGTGATACTTTATTAGTTCAAGGGCTAAAGCAGACTATTCTAAGTGTAGGTCAAATGGAAGATAAAGGAAATATAATTGTGTTTACAAATATGGATGAGGAAACTGGAAAGGTCATAGCAAGAGGATACACAAATCTAGACAAATTATACGTGTTTAACAAACTAAATTCTCGCAGAAATGAAGAGGATTCAGACTCAAAGTAAAAGAATACAATCTCTATTGCAATACATTATTCTTAAATGAAAAGTTCTCAGAGTGAATACAGAAGTGATGTTAGGTACATGACCTCATGAGGAGTAGAAGATGATTATCAGGTCCTCAGGATTAGTGACGTATGATCTCAGGGGGAGAAATACATATGTTGATTCCCATGGTTGTTTTAATATACATGATTACTAATAATGCATTTGATGTAGTAATAATGAATAGGTATAGTACAAGCTTAGGGGGAGGTGTGGTTATGAAAATTCAACATTTTAATCTTTGTATGTAGATCCTATGAAGGAAAGTCGTGTATATACGCGAGTTCAGGTCTAGACAATCATGTGTGTTTATCTAAGATGAAGAAATTGTGGGACAGACTCAGGGAGAAGTTCTGATATGCTTCAATTAGTAATTATTTGGATTTTTGGTTTTGACATTGGTTGGTTACACTCTGTTGATGCTTAGTTAGTACTTAGAAAAAGTATTGGCTTATGATGGCTTATCATTTGTTGCAATATGACATTGTTACTTTGGTTCTTTTCATGGATTTACTGATTGATGAAGATGGATATGATCAGACTTGACAGTGAATAGTCAGCACAGGTTTAGGGGGAGCATTTTCTATGCTTCTAATAGTGCATTGTTGGCATTATGATTTCTTGATAACTCCTTGTTGCATGATGATGTTAAGTATATATATCATTGATGATGTGTAATTTTTGTTGCTAAAGACACATATGATGTTGTTATTCTGTCATTAGTGATGATAAAGTCTTGGATAAAGTTTCACTTTGTGGAGTTAATTCTACATGAAGAAGATATGCATGCCATGGTCCTTATTAACATTAGTTGATGATGATGAGTTTCACTCGCTACTTATATGTTGTCATCATTATGTATTCAATAATGCATAAGTTGCATATGGTGCAATTATGGATGATTCCTATAATGTTGTTCTTGGTTCTCACATATGTTAGATGGTGATGATACATGTACATGATATGCTACACATGGTATGTTGTTAAAGAACTGTATCTCTTCGTATATAGAGCATGTTGATATTGATAATATGAGGTCAATAACATGGGTTACTAACAAATCTTGATTACACAGTCTTATGCATGGTTGACAATGACGATTCCATATTTCTATCTCTATGTCATAGGTTATCAGTGATGGCTGGTTACTTGACTTGCATATTGGTGAATTTTATGGTGCAATAATTTTTGTTACATGAAGATAATGGGCAAAGAGAATGGTATTGTTGCTTATGAGGAAAATGTTAGTTACATGAAGAGGATGGTTATTGATATATTGTTGTTACAACTATTCGGTGATGCTTTGAGACATTGCATATTTAGTCACATATTGATGCTTGAAAGGTTTGGTCACATGGTGATGTTGATTGATGCTACATTGTCCTATCTTACTTTATGATGATATTCTCGGTTGTCACATATGTTTTTTTATGCATAAGGAGATATGTTATTGTGCTTCAATATATTTATATGTATTTGATGTATGTAGGGAAGAGCAAGTTGACCTTGATGAGGTCAAGGGGATGAGTTGATAACAAATATCTATGGAACAATCTTATGTTGTTGCGACAATTTGGTAATGTTGCATAATTGGTCATAGGTTGATGATATTGAAGCTACAATGTCTTATCTTGCACATTGATGAGGATGTGCATGTTGTTGCTCATATTACTACTATCTATATTGCAAGAGAATATGATGACTATTATGGTCTTGCTACTGCATGGTGAAGGTCCTTGTCTTTGGTTTTGATCATAAATATTTGTCCCTTGATGTAAAGGCATATGATGTAATCATGTTTGGACTATTGGGGGACAATTCAATTATCTATGTAATCCTATTTTGGGCATTTGATGTAATGTTGAGTCAAATATGTAACCCCTATGTTGGGATGAGTCCTTGGTGATACGAAAGGTCATAATTGGTTGAGTCATGGAGTCATTTACATCATTGAAAATATTATTGAAGATTCAACATATGCTCAGGGGGAGCATGGTCAATGTTCATATTCAGCAGATTAGACCTATAATGATCCTCTCTATAAAGGGAAAAAGAAGTCTTCATTAACCATTGGTCAGCCCTTTTCCCTTGATGTCAAAGGGGGAGAGAAGCTTGGTGTTTGAAATGCTTGGTTACTTGGGAAATAAGCTTGGTATATCTACATATGTGTTTACAGGTATCTACAAATGATGGTAACCAAACATCAATGTGATTGTCGTCAACTTCAAAGGGGGAGATTGTTAACATTATGGCTAATATGTTGTCCTTGATGACAACCTACTTAAGAAATATAGCAACATGATGGTTGCATGATGAGTATTATGGCCAATACAGATGTGACAGAAATATTGGAAAAAGGAATATTAGGTCAGAGATGGAGGAAAGATAAAGATGAAGTTTGAGGAAGTATACACGGATTTTGTGAATCAAATTCACATACATACGCAAGTATAGTGAAGAAAAGTCACATAGACGCGAGTACTATGAAGCAAAGTTGCATACATATTCACGTATAGTGAAGAAAAATGGTATACAATTTCCGCACCATGGTATTCTAAATACTGGGGGTCTTTACCATGTTATTGGCCCATAGTAATGAGTGCGACAATGGATATTTGATCCCATCAAAGAATACAATTGACATAGATAAGTGTTTGACCTATGGTATTGGCTAAGGCCTAAGTTATGTAAGAATATGGAGATCAAAGTGTTTTTGTGGTGTGTAGGATATGGGTTATTGATGAATTGTTAAATCTGAAATAAGTGTGCACCCAAGAGTGTGTTGATGGATTAAAACTTATAGATCTAAAATGACAACACATTGAATAATCTTCTTATGGGTTGATGGATGTATGATGATGATGTTATGATGTGTGTCTTTTATAGTGTATATCGATCTTTGGGTTTTATTTATGTTCTGTTGTGCAACGAAGGTATGATTCAATAATTACATATATGTACACATGTTTTCTTTAGACAGATTGCGTACATATGTGAATCTGCTTCTAGGTAGTCACGTATTGATTCTGTAGTATGGAAAAATTTGTATGTGGGTATGCTTCTTGAAAGGTGCGTACATATGCATAAGTGTCTTATAAGGTTCACATAAATATGCTAGGGTTTTGTTGAATATGATTTTTTATTGATCTTGTTATGTGTATTGTTGTATGTCGATGAAGTCTTTCATGATGATCTATGTTTGAAAGTGATGGTTGTGGTTGAACAAATTATGTTATGAAATGTTGAATAATAATGATGTTTCTATGAGATGATATATATTTGGTTCAGAGATCTATGACAAGCTCAATATGTGTTTCAATGCTTGATTTCAGTAGTGTAGTGATTCAGTTTCAGGGTTCAGTGTTTTTAGATCTATACACAGATTATCTAAAGAGAAAGCATGTATATACACAGGTATGTCTCATAATAGTAGTGTCTATATTCTGACATAAGATTGACCAGGGTTTGCAATGACATGATCTGGTTTTTGTGATGAAGAGTAAGTGGTGTGACATTCTGATACATTGATTTGAGACTATCTAGCTTCTTTGGTTGTTTGAGATTTGATAATTAGTTTATTCAATGATTTGATGATTATGTTGGTTTAGTGATTTGATACAATGATTGGTTTTATGTTTTTATTTGATATTGGGCTTAACTGATGGTAGTGAACCCTGTCTGAAAATTTGATGAAAAGTGGCCTACAGGTTTAATGTTTTGGTTTAGGTGGATCCAGTATGAAATATTATGAAACATGGCCCATGTGGGTATTGAGGGTTGGAGCCTTCAGTGAGGAAGTTGAAGATTCCTTCTAATGGTACCTGGTAAATCTGATCAAGGGTTGGAGCTCCCTTCCGATGGGTGTCGGTAAATGAGATCAGAGGGTTGGAGCTCCCTTCCAATGGGTGCTAGAGAACATGAGAAGGTTGTAGCCTTATGCAAGTGGATGACTGCATGATGGTATGAGTCTGCACTAGTAGAATATTGTAAGAATTTTTTCATTATAATAAAATATGAAGACAGAGATGACAACAATTGTAGTTTTCTCCCACATTGGGTTTCCACCTAAAATCTTGGTGTTCATGTATGTTGATGTGTTGCTCATGTGTGATGGTTTATTCTACGCAAACTACACACGGTTACTGTTTAATTAATTCCTAATGAAGTACTAATACACTGGTTCAATTTAAACAAATGATGAATTAACTGAAAAGCCTAACTGGATATATGCCAGTTGTTTGCATAGCAGTTGTGTACATACACAAGTTTACCTCATTATAGCCGTGTACATAAATATAAATAAGAAAATAAATGTTTAGGTGAGTTTTTAAAATATTGATTCACACGCCCCTCTCAGTATTTTTCCCAACATGCTATGGGAGAAGTCTTGATGCAAAGAGTAAGGCCTATATGCTACCATTTTGAAGTATTTCATGGGGAAATTATTAACTACCCCAACTAGGACAAGGAGCTTTATGCTCTGGTGCATGTTGTGAAGAAGTGAAAGCAATGTATGATGGGAAATAAGATGGTAATCCACATAGATCACCAATGACTGCAATACTTGTAGGCCCAAAGTAAGTTATAAACGACCATACATTACAAGTGGATGGGGTTTCTACAACAATTTCATTTAGTGATCAAGTACATGACTACAATACTTGTAGGCCCAAAATAAGCTATAAATGACCATACATTACAAGTGGATGGGGTTTCTACAACAATTTAGTTTAGTGATCAAGTACAGGAAGGGAAACACAAACAAGTTGGTTGACATGCTTTCAAGGCCACCCAAATCAAAGAGAAAAACTTTGGGAACTATTATGAACATGGATCCATTCACCCATAATTCATATAATGAGACATATTCAGAGGATGAGGACTTCAAGGAGGTGTTTCAATAGTTGCAGAGTCAAATTCATGTGCATTATGGCAATAGCACCTTGACTACCATCTATAGGATGGGTTACTCTATACGCTAAATAAGTTGTGTGTTCCTAAAGGTGATCGTTTGAAGCTAATAAGAGAAACTCACACCTCCAAGGTCTCAGGGCACTTTGGTGTAGGGAAGAAAATGGATAACATGTAGAGGTATGTGTATTAGCCCAAAATGCAAGAACATCTAGTTAGGTTTATGAGAGTATGCATTTTATTTTGTGCTAGAAATATTAATAACATGAAACAAGGTCTATATCAACGTAACCTATACCCACTCGACCCTGAGAAAGCATTTTTGTGGACTTTGTGGGAGGTTTTCTAACAACCAGGAAGGGACATGACTACTTGTTCATGGTAATTGATAGGTTCAACAAGATGTTTGTTTTTATGCCTTGTAAAAAGACCATCAGTGAGCAAGAAGTCACAAACTTGTTCTTTGGATAGGTTTGGGTGCACTTCAGGATACCAAGGAGAACCATTTCAAATAAGGACATGATATTTATTAGTGCATTTTGGACTACATTGTGGGAGAAGATGGACATTAATTTGAAGAATTTTGTAGCATTTCATCCTAGTTAGAAATATGGGCAAACAAAAGTAGTAAATAGGAATTTGGTGCAACTTTTCAGAGTTATAATCAAAAGCATCCAAAGACCTGGGATGAAAATATAGTATAAATATAACACTCTTAGAATAAGGAAGTCCACATTTCTACTAGTAAGTCCCCATTTGAAACTTATTTGTGATATTTTCCACCTTCACATTGGATATTGCATGTGGGTAGCATGGAGGAGTAAGACGGGATATTATAGGGGATGCCTTGAGGATGGAAAAAATTATAGAAAATATCAGGTAGATTCATATATAGGTATAGGAGCATTGTAAAAGTTACAAAAAAAACACAAGGCCAAGCATGATCAACACTAAACAGACAAGTTGTTCAAGGTGGGAGACAAAGTATGGCTATAGTTAAATAAGGAAAGGCTATAGCCTCATGGTAAGTAAATCAAGGCTTTGCAATATGGCCTCTTTAAGATACTAGAAGAGGTTGGAGATAATTCCTATAGACTCAGTCTACCCCATACATGCACATTTACTAAGTTGTGAATGTGAAGAATATAAAGCTCTATGAGCCTTCCATGCTAGATCGAGAAGAGGAACAAGTCCTACCTTTTGTAGAATATTTGGCACCAGATGCTCAAGCAGAGTTGACAAAAGATATATTTTTGTAGAAGAGGTCAAGAACTATAAGATATGGGTAGCGTGACCTTTGGTAGATTGGTTTGAAATGAAAACTCCAAGGAAAATATAAATGGTACAGAATGGAGAAGGTGAATAACAAATTCCTCTCCTCATTCAGTAGAATATTTTGCGGACTAAAAGCCACCCAAAAAGGGGAGGAGTGATCCAGATTGAATACTATTATTTTTCATCCATCTCAATTCTTTTAGAGTGGAAAAAATGGAGGAATCAACTCACAAGAACATTTTAACCAGAGGGACCCAATTTGGAAAATTAGGGTCTGAAACCTTCTGGGAGAATTTTGAGTAATCAAATGGCATTTTTAGGGGTGGGGGTAAAAATTTGTGATTTTAGTGCAACACATTGTTATCATATTCTACACACATAGACCTTTCTAGCATCACAAGAATAGCCTCAATCAAAGTTTGTATGCAAAAGTCATGTCACTTGAAAGTTGATCTTTCTATTTTGGCCACCATAATTTGAGAGGATGCCACATCAACCCCCATTATTCATAGAAAAGATGCTAGCCAATGTGATTATGATGAAGAAGACTATAGAAGAGTCTATATTGTAAATTTCGTTAAGAGTTAAGGTAGTCAAACATAAGCAATGATGTTTTTTCTCAACACATGAGATGTTTATTTTGTTCATCACATTGTAAGACAATTAAATATTAAATCAACCTTAAACCTTAATAAATATAAATATTAAACTTTATTCATAAACCTTAATATTAATACTATTAATAAACCTTAATACTATGAATAATAATAATAATATTGCATCGAGAGGCACTCTCCAACCTAGTATGGAAGAGGGTTTTAATGTCTCGTCCTATCCTTTTAAACATTTTGAGTTAGTCAAATTACATAAAAATAAAAAATAAATTAAATTAAATTTTAAAATATGAATTAATAATTATTTAAATGAAGTTGAAAATGAGAGAGAACAATGGTGCATGTTTTCTTCAAGGTTTCAAAACTTTGTATCACGGATATTTGAGTAGCCATCAAGAACTGACCAAAATATTCCTCACACGACATCCATGGGCAAGAGAATTCCAGTCTTCGTAGCAAAAATATGCCTGGATGGGGTCATTCCCACTTTTTCATGAGAGTTTTCAATTGGACTTGTGATGCCAAGAACCAAATAAATCCATTGAAGTAGGGAGGTTTGGCCTTGAGGATGTATCTTCCATTGGGGTTCTTCAAAAGACTGTATAATGTTACAATGTTGATGCTCTGAGTTTCGTTGAAATTGAAGAAGGCACACATTTTTAGCTGGTGTGTATGAGATTGGTCTTGTGGCCTTGGATTTTGTGGGTATTTCCAATCCTATATGTTCATTCTTGTTATATTTTATATATACCAAAGTTTTGTGGATGGTGGTATTGGGAATTTTTTGTTATGTTCCCACATGAGACCGCACAACACCAATGGGTAATAGGACAGGGTATCCCCTATACCATTCTCACAAGCACAGGTTCTCCCTTTATTCAAACAGGTCCAGAAAATAATTATAGTTCCATGTTTTTAATTGGATACATGGGGGGGGGGGGGGGGGGGGTCCACAATAATATTGGCCAAAAATACAGATTTAGTGTTTTCCATCAAAAAAATTATTAAAGAAAATGGGATATACCCAAAAAATATAAATGTATGTAATATAATGGAAAGGTCCTCCAAGATCTCACACTACCCAAAAATACATGTATATCTAGAAACTCCACAATAATTTTAAATCCTAGACTAAATGGTGGTGCTCCACCTGCTAGGCCTACAAATGGTTCAGATATCACATTCAAAAATGCAGTCAAAGGACATGTTTCTTGATCGGTATAATAAAACCAAAATATTACAAGTCCTTATATAGTGGACCAATTGAACGAACCCCTGTTTTAGAAGTAAAAAATTCGGATGTGTCCTCTCTCTTTGAGACACTCCAAAAAAATAAAATCATTTGTAGGTTCAATGGTTTTTTGCCAAAGCCCGAGGCCTTAAATCAATATTTTTTCATCTTGGACACAAAACTGTGATATTGTTTGTGCTCAAAAGTTTTCTTCATAGTCCAATTTGATAAACAGAATGGCCTAGACTTTGTACTATAAGAAGGGCCATGGTTCTGGGGTAATGTAGGATTGTTTATCACCCCATGGTTCCCAGAGTTTGACGCCACATCTATGGTGGTTACTAACATGCTGATTTGGGTGAGGCTTCCAAATATTCCCCTTCCCTTCTGGCACCATGAATTTTTGGAAGACATATGTAATGCATTGGGTAAATTTAAAAGAAGAGATATGGAAAGAACATAAAAAGGCCTCTTCACTTTAAATATGTGTGGAAATTTATTTGAGCAAAGGAATTCGAGATAATATTATATTTAATCAAAATGATCTGTAGTAGTCTCAAGTTTTGAACGACGAGAAAACATCATTTAGATTTCGTGGATGTTTCCAAACACATCACTTGGCCTTCTAACAGAGCTCCACAACTTTCTAGGCCTTGCCAATTTCTACCACAGGTTCATGTTGGGGTTCTCTCATATCACTTGGCCTTTAAGTCAAGTCAGGAAGGGTAGAGCGAAAGAAAATTTCTTTTGGTCTGAAACCCAACAGAAGGCATTTGCTGAGTTGAAGCAGTGCCTCTACCCTGCACCAGTGTTCACATTATTAGACCTGAAAAAACCATTTGAGATTGAGGCAGATGCCTACGACTATGCTATTGGTGCAATTCTTACTCAGCAGGGGCATCCAATGGCTTACCACAGTGAGACACTTTCAGACACAGTCCTAAAGTATCATGCCTACACTACAACAAATCCTGTGATTAGCATCCTTTTTTACTTCTTTTTTTGCATCTAGAGCCCATTTTTGGTGTTATTTGCATCCATTTATCAAATATGGTGCAAAACTTGACACAAAATTTTCATCGAGTTTTGCACCACGTCTTACACCAAGTTTAGCACCAGGTATTGCAATAGGTTTTGCACCACATTTTGCACCAAATTTTATGCCAAGTTTTGTGTCATCCTTTGCACCAAGTTTTGTTCCAGGTTTTGCATCAAGTTTGGCACCTAATTTTGTTTGACATACTTTTGCATCTTCATTTGCATCCACTTTTT